>OMKZ01034065.1:16355-33541 GCA_900302535.1 Neoniphon sammara | reverse complement strand
TATCTGTTTGTCTGTGTGTCTGTATGTGCGTACTCCAAGGTGAAGGCTAAATGTCCCCATAGGGACCAACACACAGTCCTATAATAAACACACCACTTTCTCTCTCTCTCTCTCTCTCTCTCTCTCTCTCTCTCTCTCTCTCTGTGTGTATGGGTATGTGCCGTCTGCCTTCATTCTAACCGACGTGCGTTCTCTCACACAGTAGCTACATAATAGTTGTTCTAAAAGGCGTCTTTCAGAGGTTCTTTCCCAGGTCAAGTGCTTTTCACTGAACTCTGGTCCGGGTGGGCGAGAAAAAGACTGAGAGAGACAGAGACCCAGATGAACTGAGCAAGCTGGAAAACAGGGGTGGAAAGCACTACTTGCCAGGCAGTTTGATCCAGCCATACCACTGTATTCAATCTGCAGTATTAGATCAAATCACAGTGTTCTCACTTTGATTATGTGCACAATGTGAATACTGAGAAATGGCTGTTATTTCTTTTACTCAGCAGAGGAGCAAAATTCAGATACAAGTGGTGCAAAAGCTCAGGAGAAACTTTAACAATAAGAATGATAAAAAAAAATACTTTTTGATTTTATACCCTGTTATCAGGGCACAGCTGAAATGTGTTGGTTTCATAACTAAAATTCCCATTACTGTTTATTTAATCCTATTTGGCCACCTAACCATGCCGTGACTGGGCTGCAGGCTGGCAAGGTGCTGTTGGGAGTCAGGAGACTTTACCAGCTTCAGGAGTGAGGCTGTACAGCTGATCTTGACCTCGCTGTGCAGGACGGGGTCAAAATAAAGAGCATTTCCTTCAATAAAGATCAATTAAATATCATATTATTCACTATCATCCAAACATGTAACCAGTTTCTCCTATGTCACAACGTTCAGAAACCTTCTGCCTCTCCTCTCTTTGCTTGATGCCAGTTCATCTCCTGTGGTGTTTCTCTCTGTGCCGTCTAGTTTCCCATCCAACTATTCTTAGTCGGAGCTCCTCTGTGGTCTGACCGCGCTGTTAACCAGACCCTTTTCTGTCACTTTCTGTCAGTTACTGTGGTGTAATTGCTACCATGACGGCTGAGTGTGTTTGTTGTTGTTTCTCCTCAGAGCCAGCCAGAGATGGAATACTCCCTGCCCGAGCTGCAGGCGCCTCGGTCCAACGTGGCTGACAAACCCTGGCCCCAGGTCCACTCTCACACCCAGAGACCCCACGGTGAGAACACACACTCACGCCCACTGTACTTAACACGCACACACACACACACACATACTGCCAAAACACATTATTTACTCCTTTCTGCTGCCCTCTGTCTGAACAGCATTTAATGTTCTTTACTTTCCCCTGGGATTCTGCATCGCCTGTAGCCAAGCACTGGATTATTTCCTTATCAGGTGACTCAAACTGAGTGGAATTCGATTGAAATCAGTTTCATTTAATGAATGCACGCACTGAATTGTGGGGCAGGTGTGAGGGGACACGGAGACAAGGGAGCATCCAAGGCAGGAGGCAAAGGGAAGCACCCTGTCCAGCATGCGGACGATCCCACCGCCGAGCACGACTTCCTGGGCTGCATGTCAAGGTGAGTCAAGAGGAGCGGAGTTACCTGCCAACATCTGCCAACTGTTTAATTGGGCCAGTGAAGCCATTATGGAAGCATATGACCATATATGGATGTATTAAATTGTCCTCACCTTATTATTTATCCAGGCTAGTCCCATAGAGGTCAAGAATTTAAACAATAGCTGAATTTCCGTTTTTTTTCCCTCGCCGCCGTCTCTTCCTCTCCTCCCCGCTCTCTCCTGCTCTCCAGGCGTTCAGGTCTTCCTCGGTGGATTTTAGCAGCCTGTCTCTTCCTTTCCATCATCGTCATGTTGTGGCTGAGCTGTGCCAGCCTCGTCACAGCGCCGGAGCAGCACATCAAGACGCAGGTGCACACACACATCAGCACAGTCACACGCACATATGGAGAAATAATGACTTCATGACCTGAGAGCTGAAGTTTAGGGGTGTGAATCTTGGCTTAACAGAGATTCAATCATGATTCAGTAGTGGGTGATTCAATTTAAGATGAATTTTCAGTTCTTTTTAGTACCTTTGGCCAAAATCTTAATAATCATTAAATAATCATGTGCAATAATATAAGGCTATCCTGAAGTGTGATAAAAAATCAGACAACAGAATTATTTTATTATTTATGCAAAAAAAAAAAAACAAAACATTATTGACAATTTTCTGTTTGAGCACCACGACAACACGTCTTTTTTTTAATCAATCATGAATGATTCTATTTCATATTGATCCAGGTCAAAGAAAGTGCAATTCATTCTACTTTTTTAGCAAATCAATGCAGTTGAATGGGCATATTTTGTAATCAATATATTTATCCAATGAATGAATTGCCACCAGGGCCGGATCATAGGATCTTGGGGGGCCTTGGGGCACAAACTTCATGTGGGCCCCCCTCCACCACACTCACCCTGAATGAGATGATGAACATGTACACAAACAAAACTTGACGATCTCCGCACATTTGTCAATAACTCAAAAAACATCCCTTAAAAGATATTTGTCCGTCCCTTCTTCCTATAATGGATAAACAAAACTAAAAATCATCATGGAGCAGACCTTTAATCATTCTTCTTAACTAAAATCGTAAAATAAAATGATGAGATAATTCTTTAATATTTATCTTTATTTTTCCGATTTGGTGTCTGGCTCACCATTACATACCAACAGTAACATCTAGATATGACAGACACACACTGATAGAATGCCCCAAATTTTAGAGAGATTGAAGAGATGATGAAATAAACTGTGTCTGGGAGCCTCATAACAAAACCAAGAAGACTTGTCTAGGCCTGTATGTTCATGAATCGACTCTGCATTTAAGATTTATACAAAGCCACAAAAAAACAGATAATTGAACGATTGCGGCCTCTAGTGACTGAGGGTCCTGGTGTTCTTGGGCCTGCGTAGTAAACCTGTACATTGTTAAGTTCAAATCTCCAAACTGGGAGGGGCACTGAACTCTGAACCTCTAGGTCCCAGCAGCCAAAATTAAAAGACTGTGGTTGAACTGAGAACCTTTAGGTGTAGAACTGTGTGACTGAAGCCCGGTGTTATTTATTACAGACTACATATGCTCAGCAAAGCTTCTATCAATAGTACAGATTACAAAAAATGTAGCGAGTTGCATATCCATTTTACTGTAAAATGATACCAGTTATGGGATTTTCCTGCCTGGATACTTGCTGCCTGTTTTCACCTCAGTGTCACTGACTTCTTTGTATCTTTCCAGCTGAGTATCAATGGAGACAAAGAATTCCTGGACGATGCCCACAAAGTCAACCCATACCACCTGACTCCTGTGATTGCCGTCGGCGTGAAACAATCAGAGGAGAGCCAGGAGGCGGGACCGCTGCCGGTCAAAGTCGACCTCAACAAAACATGCATCTAGAAGGGACCAATGGGAGAGTAGCTAGCCATGTTGTTTCCCAGGGTAACCATGTTTAAAATTCCAGGCCCTTGGTGAAAGGGGTGCAGCAAACACATCACAAGACTCACACACTCGGTCACCGGATCTTTTTTTTTTTTTTTTTTTTCCCTATTTTTAACAGCATGGCACCCTCCCATCAATAAAGATTATGTTGTCAAAATATCTGAGTTGATCTGATGGGTTTTTCAGTTTGCTATGCTTGTCACACATTTCCTTGTACAGTACAGATTTCATGACGTCATTCGGATCCATCCTCAGACCTAACTTTATACTTACGAAAACCATAGTGATCAAACTGCTCTTTGCTTATTGATGGGTCAATGTAAAGTAACTACTAAATGTAACTCTGAGCCATGCTGGAGGCAAGGAGAGAGGATGGATTACAGCTGAAAGCTTTCAAAGCATTTTTTTTGTGTCTGGTGCAGACAAAGGAGGGCACACACTGCTACGCAGTTTGGAGATTAATTTGAATTCTCACAGATAGTTTAGATTAATTGATGACTTGCCGAGGAAGGGAAAAGGTAGAGAGGGAGATCGGAAGGAGAGAGGATGAATGAAAACACTTGGAGAGCACTCTTGAGAGCGCTGCAGGAAAGAGACACTCTAGTATATGGTCTGTTTGATGATCAGCGATGTGAACTGCAATATTATCTCCTTAAACATTCCACCTGTAAGTGGAAGCTAATAGTCTATAAATTGTAGATTGGTGTTTCTTTTCCCACTCAGCATAAAATAATTCTCACTTGATCTAGCCAATCTTGCTGAATTCTGACGTTTTGCGAAGCATAAAGTGCATATCTGCTCTAAAAAACTATTGTATGCCTGCTGACACCTTGTTCTTCTGTGTGTGTGTGTGTGCGTGTCTGGGTGTGTCTGAGTCTGTCTGGGCGTGTCTGTGTGTGCGGTTGCATCTGTATGCATGTGTTTATCTGCACACGAGCATGCGTTCATGCAGATTTGTGGGGGACAGATTCATACGACCAAAACAGGTAGAATCAAAACTGGAATTGGAACCGGATTCAAAACTGGTGGCTCCTGTTTGAGGCTGAAAAACTCTTAAGGTTTATTTATTTTTTTTCTGTATTTATTCAGAATCAGCGACATGAGTTACCTGTTAAATAGTGTTATTGAAGTGCCATGTACAGTAAATTCATCATACAAATGTAATTGCTCTGTCTGTAAAATACATTCTAACACTTTTTCCAGAGTTGGAAAGTGACACAGAGGGGGAAGAATGCGCTTATTACTGTATTATTCCAATCATGTTATTACTCTTATATCACTTAAAGAGTTCTTAGCTCTTAAATGTGCCATGTGCTTTCTAATAGTCGACTATTTTCTATGTCATAGAAGCACATACTGAAGGGATAGCCTATGTAACAATGTGTAATGCAAGACTTTTAGCATAGACCTTTGTTATTGAACAGAGTTGCACAGTCTTAGAGAAGATTTTCTGTTTTCCTCTCAGTGCTTATGATGTCCCGTAATGCTCTCTTTTAATCCAGGCTATGTAGACAATACACAGTGCATGCTAGTGACGCTTCACCAGTTTATCTTAACCGCCCATACCAGTATGGCAGGACTCTACTGTAGACTTGTGATTTTTTGTGTTGCTATTTACTGTAAACGTTGAATAGAATGTGTAATAATCAATAAGAATGATAATATTCTCATGATTTACATGATTTAAGGGAAGAACTCTAATTTAAAAAGCCATTCAATATCAGTGCTGGTTCTAATGGAAGGCACATCATGTGAAATATGATAGGAATATCAAACTGTACCCTGTATCAAACTGTACTGTTTCCTTTTTACTGGTCTGTTTATTTTCAATGAAATGATACTTACAACATGTTAAATAAAGTGTTTTCATGGTAAATAAAATGATGATTCAGCAGTGGTTTTTAAGACTATTGATCATGTTAAATGGACAGGTTAACCTGGATACTATAGCTACATTAATTACAAGGTAAAGATATCAGTGAACTCAATATTGACCATTCAATTTGTTTTCAAAACCACAATACTAAATTTAAGACTGGTGATTTTTTTTTCCCCAAAAAGAATTCTGTTCAGCAGAAATTCACCGAGGGCATCTGGAAGTTATTTGTAGTCCTCCTGCACACACACACACACACACACACACACACGCACGCACGCACGCACGCACGCACGCATCCCACCTCTCTGTCCCATTTCCTTAACTATGAAAACTGAAATTCTGAATGTAATAAATGCTTCTGTCCACATGATGGCGCCAGAGACTATGAGTTTCTTAAGCAATGAGACATTCTAATTATAGGCACATAGAATAGAATAGAATAGAATACTTTATTTTTCCATGCAGAGGAATATTTGTCATAATGCTGTAGATCGCTGGGTCCATAAAGGTTTTATTTAATCTTGTAAGTAAGCTAGACCCACCAATTGCTTTTATACTGTATGTAGAATATAACTGATTCATAAGAGAAAAAACCCTAAAGCCTGCAGTTGTGTTTGATGAGTGTTTGTTTTTCGTTGTATTAATCTGAAAGACAATTATCAGACCAAAGCTCCATATCACTACTTTGACAGACTACCTACAGAAAGAAGAGACAGACAGAAAGAGCTTTCATGTGCTGGAGAAAATAGCAAAGAGAGCGAGTGGGTGGCATTTACTTGGGTCAGTTTGTCTGCCCAAATAAAATTGGCTGAATGCTTTTTTTTTTAAAACAGAGATGAAAAATGGCCATGTAAAATGGCTGCAGATGAGACACTGTGGCATCAAGTGAAAGCAAATGTTGCTGCTGTGACAACTGCATTTCCCTCTAGACTAAATACACAGGCTCCAGTCTGTTGTAAAAGCACTTTATCAACCATAGACTTAAATAATCTACTATTCTTTAAAAGAACCATCACTTGTTCTAAATTTGTGCCATTTTGTAACAGTATGTGTCACTTTTGACACTCAGTGGGTCATTTTTTTAATGAAACTTTTCATTTGTTTGCTCAGCCAATTTGTTTTCAACTTGTGTTTAACTGGCCAAAGGAGATTTTATCAACTATACAATACAGAACCATGGCCCCAAAAATTCCAGTCCACTTGAAGAGTTTTGTTCTAAAATAAGGCTGGCTATTTGAATGAATGAATGAATGAATGAATGAATGAATGAATGAATGAATAACACTTATAAAATTATTAGAAAAAATATTCTTTTTAAAGCATAGCATAACTTACTTTCCTGTTGACAATAGAATAAAATAGAAATTATTCTAGACACAGAGGGAAAACAATACATTTTGGCACATCATCAAAGCATGTACCTCCCTTTTGTCAGCTGCGACACATAATCAAAGAAGAGACATTCCTCATGTTAGCTTATTATGTTATGACAAGAAAAGGTTTAATATCAGTGTGGAAACTGGAGATGCCATTGCCGGTCAGCTTAGGTCTTTGAAGGCAACACTGACTTTCTCCCTTCCAGCTGGATGTGTGCAGAGAGGTGGAGGCTGGTAGTGCTGAGAGTGGCAGACAGCACTGATAGGCACATCATAAGTTGAGGTGGAAGTTGTCCCTGTTCATGCTAATTTGAAGGGAACCTGAAAGTACATCAGAGGAACTGGAGTGGCTGCCATCTTGGGCGCGCCTTTTGGAGTGAGAACGTCTTAAGACATCACCTTGGTGTCTCATACCAGCAAACTCATTCAAGCTGACGTGTGGATAAAGGGAGCAAACGGTGTCTCCGAATTCGTATTCACCTACCACACTGCGGGCGTGGACTGGATCACTGCTCTGATTCCCTCCCATACATTTAGACGCTTTAGGCAAAGAGAGGAAAAATTGCCTGCATATTCTACTGTAGTGCCACTTCAATAACTTGACCGGGCCGGCCCTCTCTCTATGTGCAATGAATGAGGTTGGCAGCAGCGGGGCTCCCATTGATAACACTGAGTTGGCTGGGAGGGAGAGCGAGGGAGAGAGAGAGAGAGAGGGAGAGAGAGAAAGACAGAAAGATAGGGAGAGAGACAAAGGGTCACACCAGAGATGCTCTCTTGCCGGTGTCAAACGAGGCTAAAAATAGATGGGGTGTTTTTTGTGTAGGAGGCAAAACAAAAGGGAGAGGAGCAGTGTGTACTTTTCATACTGAGACGGAGACTCATTTAATGCAAATGGTTTCTGCTGTCTCACTCCTTACCCGTCTCTCTCTCTCGCAGACTCTCTGTCTCTGTTGACACAGGGAGAGATAAACTGTGATTTTTTTATGGCCTTTACGGCCTCGGGCTCAGGCTGCACACACACACTCAAACACACACACGTCACACAAGCTGACAATTATGACCTGACAAGAGCACAGTCCAGTTTGAACACAGTACCCCTCAGACATCCTGCCTACTGTCAGTGGGTTTGGATCCAGCTTCCAGCGTGTGTGCCCTCACGCTGGGAGGAATCCTCCATAGACCGAAGTTGACATTTTATTTTTTCGTGTCACAAGAGAGTGAATCCAATTAATCGCCTTTGCCTCCGCCCCTGCTTCTTCTCTCCTTCTTCTTCTACTGATGGTTTTACATTCTTCTCTCTCTCTCTCTCTCTCTCTCTCTTTCGGTGTGTGTCTGTTACATCGCAAAGAATGAGACTTGTTGAACCTTTCAGCCAGTTAACACTAAGCCATTGTCACAAGTGCCTCATTCAGCAGTGGGGTGCAGACATACAGCACACCAGTAACAAGCACGCCGGCAGTTTGGCTGCTACTCGGTTATCCATCCACAGGGGGAGCTATGGATCAAGGTTTGAGCGCTGGTGGCCCCAGCATTATAGTTTAATGGTTCCTAGGGGTGAAGAGGCAATGTCCCCCCTCCCTCCTCCTCCTCCTCTTCCTCCTCCCCTCCTCTTTCTCTCTCTCTCTCTCACTCTCTCTCTCTCCCTCCCAGCAGAAACCTGTGCTGCTCTTATCTGGCCAGACCTGCTGCAGGAGCCAACCTGCAGTGCATTAAACAAGCCGCCACCACTGACACACACACATGCACACGCACACACACCCACACACACACACACACACAAACACTTGCATACACACAGAGCAGCACTGGATGTATCTGACTGACTGTGGAAATGAACAGAATAATGAGAAAGGGGCGACAGTCAGAGAGATGGAGAAAGAGAGAGGGAGAGAGAGTTCATCACTAGGACTGATTGGATACTGTATATTTGTGAATAACTGATCTCAAACATCACAATCTGAAAAGCAGAAGAAAATTTAGTACCTTGCTGCTCTGTCCTGTGCAAGAAAGTGATACAAAGATGACCAGTTAAATAAAACTAAGCTGGACTGGGGGATATCATTTAGAGGAATGCACGAACTGGCTTTGAATAATATTTTTCTTATATCCTCTGGAGTAAGTGAGACTATAAGTAAATAGGCTATGTATAAAAAGTACCTTACATTGCCTCCCATTGAAATAACACAAAATGGTCTAACTATTTGGGCGGCATTTCACTCAGCTGAAGGATGTTGGGTGTATGGCTGATATGAATTTCACTTGGATTTCGCTCTTGCGTGTGCACAGGGGCAAACAACAGAGGAGTTTGGACGCGGAACCTGTCAACTTTGCAACCATTTGAGAAATGCCAACTGTGTGTGACAAGTGTCAAAATGAATGTGACAAGTGTCAGATCTGCTTATATGAGTGACACAGAGAAAAGTTGCTTCTGCTGTTACCTGAGCACGCTGTCTGCTCTTTGGGGGCGCGCGCGCACACGTACACATTCTCTCACTCTCTCTTTCACGTGCACACAAACATACATGTATACACACAGCGAAACACGAGTCTCAACACTATAGTGGTCTTGGAGCACTTTATTTCACCACGAAATCTGGCACTAAAGCTGCGCATAAATAAGGATGAAATGTAACTGGCCTCAAAAACACATGTTGAAATTAAAATTCCAAGCACATTTTTAAGCCGTACAGCCATGCACATACACATGGGCAGACAGACATATACATACAGCACGGATGCTACCCGGACTATTAAACTCCAAGCTGCCCGACACGCCACTCTCTCCAAACTAAGCGCACAGGCATGAGTCGCCGGTTTCAAGTTGCCCTCTCTGTGAATTGATTCTACTATGAGCCTACACGAATCTCTGCTTTCAACAGCGGGGGTGAGCGACACAAATACAGAGTCTAATCCGGCTGTTGCCCCCAACAAATCGCACACAAGCACACCTGCGTGTTCTAATCCAACTCATACCAGTGTATTTGTTTCGTAAAAGTAGAGGTAGGCTTCATTTTGACGCCGGGTTTGCCGTTTCTCGCCGCCGCTCCCCCCGCGCCGGGAAATGGAACATTCCACAATTTATTCCAGGGAAAGACTGACAGTTTTTTGGGTCATGAAGCAGCTGTTCAAGTCAGCGGCTGGCACCCCCTCCGCTGGAATAAGAAATTAGTCCATTTTAAAGTAAATAACTAAAGCCTCCGGCCGATAAGGAGGAATTATAGAATAGTGTGCAGGCTCAATTTAACGGAGAAAAAGGCCCCAAAACAGTTAAATCCAATAAATATGATTTTTCCCCCCTCCTCCATCAAATTATTGAACACATTGGTGCTAGAGTTAAGTTATTATCAACACAGGGGAAAGATAGGAGGCAACTCAGTCCCATCATTGGAGAATTACATCTGCTAGACTGTCCTGTATAAAAGCTGTTTTTCACTATTACATGAATGTACACATAATAATGTGAGGTTTTTTTATTTTTATTTTTTTCTGGTTTTATAAAATTTATTTTTGGCCAACTGAAGGTCATGCACAAGCCCAATGGTATCTATTTGAATTTTGATTCCTAATTGTCAACAAAACTCATTGTCTTTGTTATTGGACACCCTGACTATTTCACTAATATTATTGCCATTACACCCTCCATTTGTATCTTGTAATTATCACTCCACTTTGTTGGAGTTTGACAATAATTTGATGGATTGGGGTAATATATTGCAATGATGGGCGGGCTTTGTGTGGTGTCAGTAATACATGCATATTCCCAAAGTCATTTATCTGCCTTCTGACTTATTTGACACCCTTATACAGAATTAATAAATTTGTTTAACAAACCCTCTGTTGAGTCACTAATCCTTTTGACCTTTGGCAGCCTGTGTCATGTAAATGCTCTGTCTATACAATGGAGCCTCCCCTTCCCTTTAAACAAGGTTTTTCTGTTTCTGCTGGGATGCCTCTAACACCTTCTTATATTTGTGGTACATAGTTGCTGTTTTGAAAGATGCTTAGAGGCGGTTATCTCAGCAACAGTTTAGGGTGATATGTAATCAAGCTTAATGAAGCAAAATACAACACAGCGTCAGATATATCTTGAGCTGTTTTTATTTATTTTATGTCATTTCAGAATCCTGAGAAATTTATTCAGTCCTCATTATTTTCAGTGAGGCTCATACTGAATGTATAAAGTTTATTATGACACCATATACCTAGTTCAGTTGATAATAGGCCTGGTTTAAGTCATCTAGTTTTCAAATAAATAAATAAGTGAAGACCTAAGCTGTGAGGATTGACTGAACCATCGATTTCATGGTCCTCTATCAGCAGAACTGTACTGTGATTTAGTGATGAATAAAAAGATGTGCAACTTAAGCTGCTGAGCACAAAAAAATCTCAAAGTACAAACATGAAAAAAAGAATTGAAAATTGTATTAAATTGTTTTATTTCCTTAAAGTCACTTTATTTTCATGTAGCACAGATCCGTTTCATGTTTTATTATAACCTGTGTTTTGAGTTTACATTTTAATGTTTAATGTCATTTTAAAGTGCCATGAGAAGGTGAGAAAATTCAAAAGGTGAGAAAACCGAGTTCAAGTGCGTTTACCTTCTACTACATTCCTGGAAAACGGGCCGAAAACAACCGTCTCTCCAGCCTGTACTTCATTCTTCGAGTGAAAATGTATACATATTATTTTCAAAGACATGTTACAAAATAATAATAGTAGCAACAGCATTTCTAGCCCTAGCTTTTATGTAATAGATGAACAGATGGTAATGATGTCAGTGTGGGAAGATGTAAACTTTTCTAATAATAGGATTTCCACCTCCAGCCTGTTTGATTTGCATATTGGTGTTCTGAGGAAAAGTCATATCTACAATTTAACATTACTGTTACGCTAACAACACCCGATGTGCAGTAAACGTCTCAAGACGCTGGGATCAGTCAAACCACTGATTGTGCACTGTGAAATGAAAAAAATGCACTGTCATCAGCAGGAACGTCAGACAGCTTTTTTCATTTCTCAAAAAAATTTCCAGGACACTGTTTATGTGTAGTAGTTTAATGCATGTAATATGTGCTCTGTTGTGTTATGTGGTTGGTATGAAGGGGTCAGGAGCTGAGTGCTCATAAAATCTTACACCAACCACAACAGTATGCATTCTCCTGTATTCAATACAATTCACCCCATCATTCCTTCACGGACACATCTTTCTATTTTTATTTTGTTCTTCTTTCCTTTCCATCCTTCCTACTCTCTCGTGTCTTCCTCCCTTCTTCTCTTATCCACCTGATCCTTTTTTTTCTGCCTCTACTTCTCTCCCTTCCTTCGTGCCACTCTCCATCTGTTTGCTTGTGCCTCCCTCCCTCCATCCCTCCATCCATCCCTTCTTCCTCAGAGTCACCAGTCATCCACCAGCATGCGTTCCTCCTCTGGTCATAATGGAGATCATATGTTGAAGCCAGCGCTGAAACCCAACACGGGACGTCCACATCAAATAAAACCTGCTGTCAGCAGCGTGGCCTGGCTCCGCCAAGGGGAGTGAAACCGTATCTCTGTCGGCCTCACCGACACTCCATAAAATGGAAGCCCAAAAGACCAACCAACAGACAGACAGACCACACCTCTCCGGGAGACATTCCATTCCCCTTCGACAAAACTACGGTTACTCTGACATAGTTGTGGTGGTGTTGTCAAACCTCGGTTCACAGTCCTTTCACCTGCAGAGGCTTGCAGCTGTCACTCATTCAGGACAGACCGGGATGCACACAGTTCTGACTGGAGGGGAATTTGTAGGACTGCATGATGATTCAGTGTGTGTCATCGTAAAAATGTTGAGACTGTTGCTGTAGTTCCGCCACAGTTCAGGCTTGTCATAGTTATTGCATCCTCACAAGTCTGATTCCCTCCTTTACTGCATCATGCTGTTTGTCTGAGTACGTTCACCTTCTATACATATGCCATTCTACTGAAATTGTAAAGCTGTGTATTTATATTGTGTATAAATATTTATATTGTTATCTGTCACTTTTTAATTATACTGTTATATTTTTATTTTTATTTTATTTTTATTTTTATTTTTACTTTTTGCATGCACCAACATCATCATCAAATTCCTCGTATGTGTAAAATTGTACTTGGCAATAAAGCTTTTTCTGATTCTGATTCTGATTCTGATTCTGATTCTGATTCTGAAGCTGTTTTGTTTGTTTTGTTTTGAGTTATGTAAAATTCCACTGAAGTGAGGACCCTTTAGACTCAGCACAAAATTTTAATGTTGGATCTCATTGTCAGAGTGACTCATGTTTTTTCAGTAGCGTGTGAATGGTCCTAATTTCAATTTACCCCCAAATTTGCATACTGCACCTTTAAGGGTGTATAGTTTTGCATAGAGCACCTTTAACATTGTTTCATTAAAGGTCCACTATGCAAAATTTTAGGGTTGTTTGACACGAGCACTGTTTAGACAGTTTAAACTGATGAGAACCATGTACACTCAACCATAAATTTTTTTGTCAGCTGAGTCTGAACAGTCCACACTTCAAATCGACCCGCTGCAATTTTGTGCAGCGCACCTTTAAAGTATCCTCTAGCACTTGTTTGGCAAGTTAAACTTGTTGTCGTTGGCAGTGAACAAAAATGCCTTCCTTTCTACTTAGCAGCAAACATAGCTGACCTGAAGTTAGGGCATAAATGGACTGCTATGTTGCATGATGCTGTGCTACACCAAGCATGCTGTGGTACATTGTGTTATGCATGGTATTCAGTGCTTATCAATGGAGCGTTACACATATGTGTCCCGTACCTCTCCTGTGGCCTGCCACCCACTGTATGAGGCGGCAGCATCACAGCAGCCATTTTTCAACAGATATGACTGAGACTGATTGGCTCTTCCATGACTGAGCAGTGCAGATAGAGATCCAAACTGTGAGGCAGAAGATGGATGGAGTATTGGTGGTGCTGCTGCTGCTGGCGGAGGAGGAAGCCCGAGTGTCCTGTTGTTCGTCAAGCAGCCGAGAGATCAGATGCTATCAGTCCAGGAGGTGTCTGCTCCGCTCTGCCCCGCTCGTCTCGGCTCTGCAGACTCGGCGCTGCACACAGCGGCTAGTTTACGCAAAGGATAAACAGTGGCCCGGGGTTGTAATCCACCAGCAGGCCAAGCAGGAGGTGTGTGGATTACTGCAGACTAACTGTAGCCTCTCCACTTGTTTTACACCTCAAGAGGATCCTAATTGAGCTAAATCTCATTATTTATGGCTGGCTGTGGAGACAGTAATCAGAGTGGCTTGTGTGTCTTTAAACAGATCAGTCAGAAGCTGTGTCTGTTAACACGAGCATGTGTACAGATACGCACACACACACACACACACACACACACACACATATACACAGGTGCACACACACACACACACACACAGGTTCAGATTCCAGGTTTCTCTCATGAGAAGACTTAGCAGTGGGAGGAGAAATGTTCTGTGGTCATTAGAGGCTCCAGTACACTCATCATCACTGTGCTGCATGTGTGTGCGCGCGTGTGTGTGTGTGTGTGTGTGTGTGTGTGTGTGTGTGTGTGTGTGTGTATAGGCATGGGAGAGAGAGGGAGACAGAGAGAAAGAGCAGTCATATTTATACATTCATGCTGTAGTCAAAACACACTTTGGCCAAATGAACCTTCATATTCATCTGTAAATGATTTCATATTTTTATAAAACACATGGTTAACGAGATATTTTCCTCTTCCTCATTTCGCCTGCTTTAACAAATCCAGCTGATTTAGATACAGAAATATTCTTTGCATGCAGCTACCTAGACCAGCAATTTCCCGTGTTCTAAAAAGGCAAGGATCGTTGCCAGATATGAAGTTTCATTGTTGGCTAATATGAGAATTATGAATGGCGATAGAGAGCAATGGCTGACCCTGTGTGGAGCCCTGTGGTGAGGGGCAGGCAGCTTCATAGATAGAGAATGAGGAAGTGAAACTCCAAAAGCAGTTCACATTAATGTCACGCTTTCTGGACGGCTAATAAAAAAGAACAGGGCACAGGATAAAAGACGCATTAGAGACGAAAGAAAGAAAGAAAGAAAGAGAGAGCGAGAGAGAGAGAGAGACAGAGAGAGAGAGAGAGAGAGAGAGAGAGATGGGGCTTTGGGAGTTTAGAAACCTCTCAACCATATGCATTTCTACGTCTGCAATATACATGCAAATGGCGGCATGCATGAGTGATAGGAAAGTAGAATGAGCCGAGATATTTTTCGGGAGCCACATTACCCTGCATGATGCCAAGCTCCAGCCATCACTGGGTGGCATACAGAGCTGCAGACGACACTGGACATTTAACTCTTTAACTTGTTTTCCGCTTTACCCTGTCAATCTTTCCCCTCTGCGCACAAATCACACTTCCCAACAACCTTCTATCTCTGAAAACCCAATCGGTATTCATGACAGCAGAAAGTCTTATGTGCACAGAATTCCCAAACAACATTCTAACAGTTTAAGAGTATTCAAACAATTAGACTTGTTTTTTTTTTTTGTTTTTTTTTTTTTTCCAAAAGGCAGATTGAAAAGAGAAAGAAGAGGGGGGATAAAGGCAGATTTAGTGGAGGAAGGAGAGAGAAACAGGGAGACAGACAGGCCAACAGATTTGTGGTGCCTGTAAGAAGAGGAACCTGGCTTTGATTTTGTTTCACACAGTGTCTACAGCTGCAGAGGAGCACCAGAGTCGATGTGGGAAACCGAGGGAGACATGAAGTGCCAAGAGAAGAAGCTCTGTTTTTCGGTGCTGATCAGCCCGACTCAGCTGCTGGATGGAAGGAGTTCAGTCTCCAGCAGATGTTTTATTAGGAGACATGAACGCTTGAGAAGACATTCTACCGTCCATTTTACATCAGAGAACTTGGCTAGCACCGAGAGAGATATAGCTCATTGTGTGTATATGTATGTGCATGTGTTTGTATGTGAGTGTGTATGCGTGCATGCATCTTGACACTGCACCTGTTACTTTGCCAGTACAGTAAACAGACACTATTCAGTGATCACAATGCTATTGTTCTGACATGCGTGTGTGTGTGTGTGTATATCTGGGTGTGGTTCCAGGCATATGCATGTGTTTTTTTGTGTCTTTTTAAGCTTTACAAATGCAATGTATTGTGTTTGCAAGATCAATATGCACTATGTGGGCTCTGTATGTGCATATCTGGGTGTTTGCACCTGTGCTTATATGCATGTCATTATGTGCTTGCATATATACATATATATGAATGTGCAAAATATTAAAGACACTTCTTTTCAAGTATATCTTTGAGGTGAATCCAAGTAAAAACTACTATTCTTTACAGATTATGGGGTCCCATTAGTGCCAAAATCATACCGATTTTTATTGGTGTTCTGGTTAGCTACCTAGCTCACTGAAAAGTGATCACAAGAGTAGTAATAGATAAACAAAAATGACAGTACTGGAAACAGCAATGTACAAAGACACATACAGAAATAATACCATATACAAACAAGACAATATCATAATTTTGGCATTTAATGGAACCCCGTAGTGGTTCCCCTTATTAGATCTGTACTAATCACAAAGAAGGAGATGCAGATAAAGACAGGCAGACAAGAAAGCGACTTTCAACCTTTGAATTAAATGAGGAGTGGATTGTGCAAAAGGGGCTGCAACTCAATACTAGGAGATGCCCCTAATTTTATTGGGGCATTTATGCATTATATTGTATATAGTATATAGTATACGTGCATGTCATCATAACACATAAAGGTGTAAGATGTTTCATGGACGTGTGTGACATGGGGTGCATGTGAGTATGTGTGAGTGAGTGTAACACGTGGGAGTGTGTGTGTGTGAGAGTGGGGTGTGTGAGAGGGCGGCTCCATAAACACAGGGGTGTTAGAACAGGAGTTTAAAAGGGTGGGGAGGTGAGGAAGAAGGGGAGCCAGTGTAAATGTTTGTCGAGAGTGGGAGCTGTAAAAGCATTCATGTATCTCACACTGTGGGTTTTTGAGACAGGGAGGTGTGTGTGTATGTATGTGTGTGTGTGTGTGTGTGTGTGTGTGTGTGTGTGTGTGTGTGTGTGTGTGGTCTAGTGGGTGTCTGGATCTGTCAACAGCTCTGGCGACTGTATCTCAGTGAGGGAAACCGTTCATGAGTGAGTGAGTGAGTGAGCATCTGATTTTCTTTATATGTGCATATGTGTGGCAGCGTGTGTGCTGTGTTGTCTGCATTTGTACATACTGTGGCATGCTATTTTTCTTTGTGCGTGTGTGTGTGTGCGTGTGTGTGTGTGTGTGTGTATGTGTGTGTATGTCCTTACCCACCCTATTGTTCACATGTTAATCCCACCAATTCTGCTCACCACACCTCCTGTGTAGCTCCACATGGGGTTAGTGTGTGTAGGTGTGGGTGTGGGTGTGGGTGTGTGTATGTGTGTGTGTGTGT
>OMKZ01034062.1:0-12500 GCA_900302535.1 Neoniphon sammara | reverse complement strand
CCACCATTTCTGCCTCTTCTTTCTCTCTCTCTCTCCGTCTCGCATTCGCTCCCTGTCCATCTCATTCATTTTCATGTCAACTTTCCCTGCCTCTTTCATCGCCTCCTCTCTTTTGTCCATCTATTTCTCCGACATTGTTACAACGGCAGTCCTCGCTCTCCAGCAGCAGCTCTCTGAACTGTGCTCTCAGGGATACTCTGTCTCTCTTTTCCATCTTTGCTTTATTGTCTCCCTCTCTCTTTCTCTCTGTGTCTCTATCTTGATGTCTACCATCTCCTGTTTCTCTCTGGCACTGGTCAGCTATCCTTGGCCTCTCTCAGTCACCATGCTTGAGGGACATTCCTAATATAATTACAGCTTTTGATTATCCTCCAGACTGACCCCAGGATGGCTTGGGCCTGATGCCGCACCATCCTGCCAGCCGCTGCTGCTGCGGCAGCTAATGAGGGACGCCTGGTGTTTCCTACCGGCTGCCTCCTTGATTTATTGTTTTGCTGTATTTACACCTGAGGCTACATTCTTGTATATTAGGAAACATTAAATAGTGAAGTTTCCTCTACAACTCGTGTACCTATCCTAAGGTATTTTCATTGACAAGCTGATGCTAAGTAGGGGCCTAGCGGTGGATTGTGTCTATCTGGCAGTCGTGTAGCAGCAGTTGTATAATCCCTCATGTTGATATTGGTTTCACTGCAGTTCACATGCATCATCACAGTAGGCTACATAACGCTGACGTGGCATTAAAACGTGACACATACAATAAATGGCACATCCAGTTCATAAAAATGCAAAAATGTGACCACAGCAAATTACATTCGGGTAATGATGGGGTGCACAAACAGTATCATACAGTACAGGTATTCCAATTCCTTCTCTCCATAGGTTAGAGAACTGAGAGAAGCTGTTTTTGTTATGCATAAGAGATTTTGTGCACTGTATCCATTAGATATAAAAGGTAATTGCATCATAAATATTATAAACATTACTTTAAGTAATATTATGTGATGTTTTCATTCAAAAGAAGTCTGCTCTGCCACTCTTTATTACCAATTGAAATAACACAGTAGCGATTCAGGCTTTTATTTTCTTTTTCTGCATCTGTGTCTCATAAAGTGAAGTGTTTTACATTTCACAAACAGCAGTTTGAGAAATGGAATAAATACAGGAAGAACTGCGTTGTTAGCATGAGCTGCGATAGCCAGCGTGGCTGTGCAGAGAAAGAAAAGAGCGCTCAAATTTCGCCAACAGAAAAAACAGGGAAAAAAACGTCAGTCCTGTTTGAATGAAAAATGACCTCTGGGAAGTGCAGTGCAGAAACAACACAGTGGCGAGCGCTTAGCAACCAAAGATGAGCCTCTGTCGCATCATACTTTTTCTCAGCGAATCCAATACAAAGCAATATGAAGCCTCCTGGAATTGCTTCTTTTGTTTGTGTTGTTTGTATGTATAGATATTGTCCCAGATATATGAGTAAGGCTGAGTTCACACCTTTCCCTGTTGTTTTACCACCGCCTCATTCTCACTGCAATCTCTGCTCCCAGAACAACGCACCGGCACGCTCGCTCCGATGGCAGCCGCGGCACTCAAAGAAGCATGTAGGACACCTTGGATGCTCACGGTGTTGAGATTGCGATGTTCAGCTTTCATGATCAATGCGTGAACCGAACGAGCCCCTCGAGGAAAGTTTTTAAGTCAGAATCAGAAGGAAGACATCTGTCGTTCCGGAGGGAAAACGTTTTATTCCTAGTTGTTTCATTATTGAAGAATGGAAATAGCAGCCAATATGGTAACAACAAACCTCATGAAAACAGATATTAAATAATATTTTGTGGTGACTTAAATATTGGAGGATATCCAAACCATCCATCATCTGTTGGCCAGTGGAGCTGACAGCCGCTAGGGGCGCTAATCTATTACTGTCAATCAAACCTTCCTCCAATGGAATGAATGGCTTCGGGTCTGTGTCAGATCAATAGAGCATGACAACGTGAACACAGCAGATACAAGGAAAAATGTACGTTCTTACCTGGTTCTTAGCCATTAAAGAGGGATACAGATTAAGTTCCCTTCTTCTCCGTCCTTTCTGTAGCCGTTCCAGTTCCCCTGGGCTCACATGGTACACACTGCCATCACGTGTGTGTTTGTGTGAGCACTTTGGAGATGTAGATGTGTGTGTGGGCAGACACAGAAAATCTCTGTCTGTCTGCGTGCACGTGTGTTTCACACCACACGGTAGATGTATAAAGTCTGATACAGTTCTCCAGGGCTTTCTGTGTGTACATATTTATTTTTAACCTTTATTTTTTCAAGCAAGGTTGACTGAGCATGCATGCTGGTTTCCAGCAACACCACAGCTCAGAGTCGCCCAGCTGCACACAGTAAAACTCTTTACATTCCTACCAGAAAGCAAATGTCTGTATACCCATGAGTGTCACATTACATTGTATCTCCTTCACAGTATCATATATAGTATCATCTTACTAACAGAGGTTTTGCTGTAGGCAGCATGTTTAACATAAAAGCATAAGTGCACTGCATTAGTCCTTTACTTGTGCAGGTTAGAGTTTAGAGAGAGGTCAGAGGTCAGTCTGATGCTGACTGGACGTAAAGAGGAAACTCCTGCAGCTCAAATGATATGAGAAAGAGAAAGTGTGTGTCAGATGTATCATTTAACTTTTGAGTTCAATCACCACACCCGCCCACAAACACACACATATACAGTAACACATCCACGTTTACATATGACTTTTTAATGAGCCTCCATCTAATGATACAGCCAACCGTGACAGCTTTACTACAGCTATAATTTCCAGCTTAAGTACGGTCACTGCTTTCAGTCCTGGGTGTGTGTGTATGTGTGTGTGAGAGTGTGTAAACAAGGCATTTGACAGTGTGGTCTGGATCCCCTATCTGCCTGCGGTGTGAGGGGATAATTCAGCTCGGCTCTCAGGCCCATTTGCTCATCTGCCATGCGCACCGCAGCTCTTTGTAATTAAAACAGCTCGTAGTGTGTATGCTGATTATGGGGGGAAACGCGGTTGGTGTTTATAACCTCGACAAATCAAAAGGAACCCCGATGACCTCTAATACTCAGTCGGACATCCATACACACACACACACAGACACACACCAAAGCGCCTGGTGTCCTAACTGTAATTATGCAGATGTAGGGAAAGTATGTGGCTAGCGAGCAACACTTTAATTTGAATTCCTCCTTTCACCCTCTATGTTCCACTAATAGTTCCATTTATTGTAATTTGTTCCGCCTGAGGCAATGAGTCATAACAAAGGCATTTGGATGTAAAACAAATGTACAACACGCCTGTGCGCACACACTCACGCACATGCACACACACTACAGCATGCCTCCCCCCCCAAATTCTTTACACACCCACCTCCTCTCCTCACTCTTTCCTCTGTCCCCCTGCAACCTCTCCAGCTCCACCCTTTCAGGGATATTGGTACTTTTGGCTGCAGAAAGTGCAGAATTACGGCATGTCAGTGTTTTAAGTGCCACCACTATAAAATGGGCGCAGAGAAACCATAAGAGCTGGAATGAGGCAGGCAGGCCATGCTCTGCTATACCAGCCATTTACTACCCTGGAACAGCTACATCATGATACAGTGCACACTTGGGGCACATGACACCAAAGCACCATGACACCTGCAGCACATATTTATGAGGGATATATTATTTTTCATTATGCACACATTAAATCATCAGTTGAAATATTAGGCTAGCTCTTCGCTCTTTTCTCATCGGTGTCATTCCACCCTGGATCGGGCAAACGTTCTCGAGAACTTCTGTTTTCGCTCCACATTTTTATTTGTCTATTACTGCAGTGACTTGAGAAGTAGTTCACTTTAACTCTTAACACTGTCTGTTTGGCTGTGACAGACACAGTGCAGATTGCTGCAAAAGTAGTTCCCTTGGAGAATATGCCGCCCTTATGAGGTTATTTTCATTATGTCATCCTTTTATGGTGCCTTTTGGTGTTTGTTTTTGACTGTAGTACTTATACCTGAGGGAGCATTCTGCACTATGATGACAGTATTGCAACAGCTACAAGGTGCAGCTGAGTCAGCATCAAAGTGCAAATAATCGAAGGCCATCTTCAAAGAAATTATGGCTTGAGTGCAGCAGTTACCACTAACCAGCTCCTTGGCTACCACAAGAGTCGTATAATCATATTATACGGGAATTATCAGCATGGGTGGGGTGTATCTTTGACCAAGATACTGTTAAGTTAAAGGAACAGTTCACCCAAAAAAATATCTACTTACCTCCATGCCAGTTAAAACACAATTGAAGTGTTTTTACCCATACAGCACACAAGGAGGTAGCAAGTACATCTCCATAGATATTTTCAAAACGATAGGTCAGTCAATGGGTAGTGCTTTTTAAAATTCCAAAAAGGGCAAAAAAATACAACAGAATTACTCTATACAGCTTGTGCAGCATGATCCAAGTCTTCCAAAGCCAAATGATTGCGTTCTCAATGAAAATGGCCTGCATTTGCACCATTATTTAGCACAAATCATGATAGTCTTTGATAGTAAAACATTTAATGCTAATGTGCACCTAAGCCTTGTGCATCCACAATCTGCTCAATGAGAACTTGCAAGAGTAGTTCTCTAACAATAACATCTCTATGGCACAGTCCTGTCAGACTGGAAGTAGTTTACATGGAGGTGTGAGTGAGTCACTTTTTGTAGTGCTCAGCACATTTTTGGTCTGTGCAGATTAATTTGGAGTGTGGACCCATAGGACTACCCAGTGAGTTTCCCAGAATAGGAGTGTTAAGCTTGGATCACTGGCCTGGTTTCCAACAGCATCTTATTCATGCTGTGATATCAAGCCTGTCAGGGAGGGAATGCTGATTTACATTTAGCCTAAATTTAGATTTATCTTAAACCTTCATGTCACAGTGAAAAGGATCAAAATGACCTACTCTGTGATTCAGGATCAGCACTTATGCTCTGACAAGCTCAGAGGAGAATACCAAATGAATTCAAGTTCAGAAAAATTTTATTTCTGTACCTAAAAATACTTGGGTTTTTATATGTGAACATTTACTACTGCACGCAATAACAAGAGGCAAAAAAAGATGAGCCCTTTTCCAAAATCTGTGCCGTGCAGCACCATGGAGAATGAATTTGAAAAGATGGAGAAAAGATGACAGAGCCCAGGATATTTTTTAAGGATTAGGGGTGCATTTTCTGACAAGCTCATTTGTATGTAAAAGTTCAGAGAAAGACTGCGTGGGTCTCTTCTCCCATTCAGCGTTAAATGGAAAAGTTTCAGGTTTTACATCAGTATAGCATCACTGGTTTTAATCTGTGATGGTAGCTAATTTCTGGAGAGAGTACGACGTAAATTTATGGGTCAGTCCTAAAAATAATGTATGTGAGTTCTTGAATTTAGTGACAGTCACATCTGATTAGCAAGACCCATGTAATCTACTATTTTCTACACCACTGATGCTATTCTTTGTCACTTCAAACATACCAGCCAACCTCCCTCTTGTCCTACACTATATTTTTGCTTCGTTCTCATACTCTGTATGTCCTCAGGGAGAGTGTCCGCAGACAATAGAAAATCAAGACTTGTGTAATTAAGGAATTGGATTCAGGAGCTGGCTATAATTCTCTCCCTCATAATTTAGCAGGTTATTAAAAGGTGAGGCTTACATGCAGGTGTATTGTTATTCAAAATTAAAAATCTGCAGTGTCAGTACACCCTCTAATCTAATGTTGGCAGCTGCATGGGATATTATCATTGTCCTCCTGTGCTCAGTCGCCTTGGTTTTTCTAAGATACAGCAGCTGATGAAGGTGCACAGGAAAAAAGGAAATGTGAAAGAGAGGAGGAAAAGAAGGAGGGAGGAGGAGTGGATCATTTCGGGTTCGGAGGTGTTTCTCGCTATCGATGAGTTGGGTTTTGTTTTCAGTTTATGCGCCTTTTTCCCCACAAAGGGAGTGACAAATAGCCCCCAAAAGGAAGACACATCTTTCACACAGCACCAAGAAAGATGATCGTCATCAGCTGTTATTATGTTCAGCTCTGGATGCTATCCATCCTTGTTTACCATCACATGGGAACCCTGGGCAAATGTCAGACAGATGCTTCAAAGTTCATCGAAATGGACTGTTTTATGACAGGAGGTAGTTATTTATATGGGCAATACACACACACACACACACACACACACACACACACACAAACTATGACTGCAGCCTTTCTACAAAAACCTACTTTTTCCAACTCTCACCCATTATCCTCAACCTTTTACAGACAACTTTAAGATGCACTAGCTAACTTTCCCTTACTGGCAGCCCTCTGTAAATTAGCCCATTGTCAATTTAAACTTGAGGCCTGTCATCAAGTGACCTTTTCAAATATTCGGCCTCTGGCAAAAAAGGAAAGCATGCAGCTGCGTGGTTTGATCCTGAGCAGCAGCCAACAACGTTGACTTATTCATCACCTCCATATTTACAGCGCAGACCTTAGAGGAGACACTTTAAGCCTTCTGTCTGACTCTCCCATCGCTATACAACATTTTTCATCCTCTGTAAAAGAGCATGAGATATGCGTGTTTCCTTCCAACACATTCCTTCTTCTTCTTCTGATAATCCTTTTCTCTATGCTTTCTCTCTCGCCCTCTCTCCCACTGTCACTTGCCGTCTTATTTCTCTCCTGTACTTTTGAACTTTTCCCCCCTTAATCCTATTTCCTAAAATGGCCCTGTGTCTCTAGCCGGCTAGTCCGGGCTGCAGTGGGAGAATTAAGGCCCCACCATTCGCTCTCCAGCCAAGTGGAAATGAGCAGCCAGAGAGAGAGAGAGAGAGAGAAACAAGAGAAATACGGAGGGAAATGGAGAGAACGAAAGAGAGCAAGCAGCAAACAGACAAAGGCAGCGAGATAGGGAGGTGTGAGAAGGAGATGATTAAGGCAGTAACAGTGCTGACACTATCGTCCCTGAACCAGATTACCACCTTTACTGCTTCATTTCTAACCTTCGCTTATTGAACATCTCTCTCTTTTCTTCCTTTGGCCATGCCCCTCTTTTTTTAATGTCTTGCACTGCTGTCTCTCCTCTTTTGCTCTTTCTTATTGCCATGGGTGCCTAATTCACTAGTTCAATTTGAAATGTCATTATAGGCCTGTTATTGTGGGCGAGCTGGGAGCAGTAGTACTGTGTGATGCCTGTGCATGTGTGTGTGGGTGTGTGTATGAACGGGTGGGCTACTAAATCAGTGGATCCTGTACGTTTGCGTGTGCATTCATTTTCTCTTGTGTCACATTTTTCTGCGAGATCGAGGCACGCCTTGTTTTCCAGCGGGTGAGACAGAAAGAGAAGCAGACAGGGGAAAGCGACGGAGGCTTGCAGAGAGAGACAGATAGAGACAGAAAGAGCGACAGAGGTTTACAGAGGAGCAAGAGAGAGGCAGAGGGACCTGGAGAGACTGCTTAGGTTGCAGCGGACTCGAGGGAAATCTAACCAGGCAATATCCAAACCAAGGCTCTCTGCTTCGCCACCCTAGCCCTGCACAATTACAATACTATCTGACAAAGATATTGAGCACAGATCCCTTGCTATTTCTGTTGATGCATCTACCCGGCCAGGGCCAGATTTTATATAAAAGTACCAAAAATGGCATTAATACTGTCTTATTGAAAAGAGAGGCCAGCCAGGCAGAGCAGGCAAGGAGAATAAGAATATGTTGTCTCTCTGGAGTCTTCTCCTCTATGATAGCAGGGCAACTGTGGTCAGAGCCAGTTGCTCAGGTTGAGGTTATTACTCATACTGCCAGAATAGAAATAAGGTTTACTACGAGCATCTGTATGTGTGTGTGTGTGTGTGTGTGTGAAGCTTCAAACACACAGACTCACGTGGACGGAAAAAGAGATGAGACACATGACAGAAGCTTCCTTGAAACTTCAAATGCCCACACACACACGCTCATGCGCATGTAAGAAAAAAAAAAGAAAAACAACTGCAACAAAGAGAGATGACTGAGGCACTCATCGCCTTCTTCTTCTTCTTCTTCTCCTCCAAGGCGTAGGCAGTGTTTTTTTGAAAAGATGACCTTTCCCTCTGAAGGGCTTTGGGGTGACCTTAACACAGGACGGCTGTCTGAGTGAAGAGACCAGCCAGGGTGGATGTGGGCTAGATGAGAAAAGACACATCAGGGCCTGAAACCATGGGACTAACACTTACGCACAAACAAAAACACAAACAGTCAGATTACCGTCCTGCCCGGGCAAAGGAATTCAGCAGCGGTGCAGAATGGCCCATGAAGAGCTGATGGCCTAAAAGCAGCCAGCAGTCAGGGAATATGTCTTTTTGAGACGATTTCGTCTTCCTTTATGCTGGAGCTCAGATAGAGAATTGTAAAGAGCTTGTTCTAGAATGTCGCATATTTATCCACCTTATTCCTAGCCCCCATGATACCTATGGGTGCGACTTCCGGCGCGTCCTGTCACTGAACCGGAACCGTGATTTTCCATGGTAAAGGGACGCTAATCCTCTTTCCTAGAGGGATTGGGAAATAAAACATTTGGGAACACCACCTGTTACACCTCAAACGGGATAACGGGATCCTTCCTCATCTGTAGGTAGCCGATGGAAACTGTACCGTTGGTTACAGGAACAGTCCCTTTTTGTTTAGGGTGCATGTTCAAAACACTGTTGTTGAAGCCACTCATTTAGACAATTTACATCTGTTAAAAAACAATTCAATATTTGCTAAATTAAAGTCGAATTACTTTTGAAAATATATCTAAAATATATCTAAATTATATATCTATAATTAAATTATATATCTAAATTATTAATGGTTATTTTGCCCATATTTTTTCCATGCCGTTGAAATTGTATGTACGTGCAGGAGGTTTGTCTATTTTTTTAAATAATACACTTCATTTGCTGAGTGCCAATTAATATGCCTGTCATATGTTGTGCCATAAATTATAATAATCGTTGGGATGTAGAAGGTTAAATTTCATTGTATTCAGAGTCATCGTAACTAAAGTTTATATACTGGCTGCAAGCAACAACTGTGCAGTGATCAGAAACAACTTTTCCTCTTAAAAATGAAGTCCTTTTGAATATTTCACACACCTTGAGGTAAAATATTGAAATTCATTTATGCTCATGTGCACCTTGAGAGTTTTACCAGATACAGTTGTGAATAAGGTGATGTATTATATTATGAAACAGCAGGCAGTTTATCTACAGACCTGATTGTTGTCAGTAATGTTGGTGGCAGAGATTGAAGGTCACATTCTCCAGGGACTGCAGTTTTGTTTTAAATGTATTTTCTTTTTTTTCCAAAGTCAGGTGAGACGTTTGCTTGTTTGGTCGATTGTTGCGTAGCGTGTGGGTAACAGATCTCACTGCTGACTGTTTACATCTAAACCACATTTTCAGTATGTTAACCTTTCGTGGCTGTTCTCAGAGTTCAAGTCTCTTATAATCAGTCCTTTTGAACATTATAAATACACATCTCTTTGAAGCCAACCTCATGCTTTGAAAGCAACCTTTTCTGCCTGCGAGTCATATCATTTACTTTGTTCTTTTGACATTGCTCATTTAATGGATGTCTATAGCTTGGGTTAAATTAAGGAGTCGTACTATTCTCCTGAGGGCCTCATGAGGATGTGCAGTCTTACAGCATCCTCACTGTGCCTCTTCAGTGTTGTGGCAATCAGTGTATTGAAGGATGTTAACAGCGAGTGCATCTTTCTCCAATCACAGGTTCACTCTATCAGTTTCTCTCTCTCCAAAGTAAAACATGTCCTGTCCTGTTTTTTAGTTGTTTTCAAAATTTAAAATGTGGCGGATATACATCTTTTTACGTTGCCTTGCATCTCACATCTTGGAGCACTGCTGGCGTTCATGTTTTAATATTTACATTTTTTTTTAAACATCAACTTGCAGCACTGTCAGTTTTAGAACAAGCAACCAATCACAGAAGAGAAAGGGCAGGACAAATATTGACAAACAAACAAATGACAGTTTTATCACGGCGGTGTCCAATCATCCAGCACTTATTGATTTAAGATCAAAAAGCTACTGTGATCTATTGTAGTCCAGAGGAGATATGATTCAGTTCCAGCTAGCCAGCTGTGGACACTGATTATACCTACAGCTGCTAAGTAGCCGGCTACAATGTCACGTGTTGTCATAGCAACAGTGGAACACATCCTTTTTTTGTCTTTTTTGAAATGACATCGGGTCCCAGTCAGTGTCGCATTTCTTTCTGTTTGTTTGTTTCATGCAAGGACATCTTCTGCTTGAATCGCTCCTAAGATATACAATTAATGGTAAACATACTATTAAGGCATTTACATTTTGTTGTATATATTTATATTGAATATCATCTCGTCTATGCCTCCATCTCGATCTCTCTCACAACCGGTCTTTTCTGTCTCTCTCAAACTTCCTGTCCCTCTCATAATGACTGCTCTTGTACCAGTGTAAATTACAGGATGTCAGTCGGCTTCATGAAGTCCCACATGAGAGTGAAGGCGGCCGTCCGTCTCGTGGAATCATCAAGTGTTTAATGTAGAAAGCCGTAAGCCGGGTTAAATCACTGACTCATTCCAGCCAAAGGGGAGAAAACGGCCCGCACTTTAAGAAAATTAGCACTGGGTGCTCAGGTGAATCTGGAAGCTCGAACATGTGCCACATAATAGTTGGATATTTTATTGATGCCAACAAGAAAATTCTCTTTTTACTCTTCCAGAGAGGTGAGAGTGCGGGGTCACGGCAAAGTTGAAAGCTGTCAAGGATTCAGTGGTTTTGCTCGAGGGCACTTCAACATGGAACATCTTTGATTATGGGTCATAGGGGCTTGAACCTGTTCCCGCTCAATATGCCACCTTTTTTGGCCACATACCCAGAACACCAATCTCATTCACACTCACAGCTTTATGGACTCTGACATGTTGCCGATAAGTCCGCGAGGGCTCAGGGCTCAAGTGTGTGAGGGCTCTCTGGTGGACTGTTCAGGCCCTTTGTGTAGACTTTCAGCAAGTCCGCAATTTTGCAAACTTTGCCTGAGGGAATTACCCACAGCTCGTAATGCTGGTGATGTTAAAAACGAAGATACTGGGGAAGCCTGAAAAAAATAGAAATAAACAAACCACACTTGCCTCCAGCTGGCATGAAAAAAGTTCACATGTAAGTATAAACATGTAGCTGGCTGGTGGTGATTCATTGCGCTCCTTTTGATAATGACAAGAGTGTTTTATAAAGTCAAACCACTCCTTTCTGTCAAAACAAAGTATAATTTAAGACAAAAAAGAAAAATTTCATCATTTATCAACAATATTTTTATAAAAATTTTGTGAATTCCACCTTTTTAGGACTTCTTGTTGGCATTTATGCAGAGCTAGCAGGTGATTATCAGTTGAAGTCTGTGAGTGCTTAGTGCTTGACATTAGGCCTATTGCTTTGAACATGTTTCATGAGTTTAAGTAAACTTCCAGCAGTCTCCTTCCTCATCTCCATCTTTTTTGGTACTTTTGTTCACCACTTACTGTAAATGAATGCAGAACTGCCTTATGAATAATCTCAAAAGTCATAATGAGTTTTTCTATCTAGCTCCAAAATGCACTATACATCTATTTAGGATAGAGTCTGTAAAAGTGGTAACATTTTCTCAGCCAAGGAGTTAAGTGACATCCAATAAGAAGCACTAACAGTTGTTTGAATGTTCTACTACAAGTTGTTTCAAAATGTGTGTACCTCCGTTTGGGAACAAAACTCTTCAGATTTTGCGTTACTCTTCCCGGTGCAATAAAATTTGAGCTCAACCGCTTATTAACATGGACACCATAATGTACTCTTATAAGGCCTCTCATCATAACTAGAGGGAACTCCAAGGCTAATTAAAGCTCAACTATATTCAAAACTTGTACATTAGTAAAACTACTCTATGATTTAGGGTAATGGTGTCACTGACAGTAATAGAAGTCCTTATTCTCTCAGACATCATGATATTCTATTTATGGACTTAATGGTTATACTGCAGGCCTGAGGTTAAATCTCTTCCTACTCACTGAATTCATGAACTAAGGGACCACATGATAAGTAAATGGAATGTGCAAATGTAAGACTAATACATGATTTAGGGGAGGGATGTTCTATACATTCAGAATCAATAATTTACAAATGTGGGCTCTGCGGAGAACTGTTTATTCAGAGAAATATTTTCTTTCTCCCCCAGCTAAAGTGTGGAGCGCCGCGCTTCCAGTGTTTACACACTATATTGGAGAAATAGTCTATCATTGTTTTAAATTACAAAAGCATATATGCATTAGAGGTGAATTTCCTCTAACTAATTGATGAATGCCTCGCTGCTCATGCACCCTTGGATATGTAGGGAAATCACCAAGGGCAACACATTAGAGAGAGCGAGAGAGAGAGAGAGAGAGAGAGTGTGTGTGTGTGTGTGTTACTGACTCTAATGCCGACATCAGGGAGTCTTTTG
>OMKZ01034061.1:0-14461 GCA_900302535.1 Neoniphon sammara | reverse complement strand
ACAATAACATTTCACCTTCATTAGCCTACTACATTCAATGTTGTTATGTTATGGTCTGCTCTACATTGCCATAATGTGTTCTTGTGCATGCACTTTTCGTGTTGCCTTGATCTGATATCAATGTTGTAATGATGTGTGTCATACAAGTGAGCGTCACATATTCATAACGATAGGCATTATTCAGAAACATCAGGCTACAGCACGCCTTCAGTGACCGCTCAAGTTTGAGTATTTAACAGTGGTGCAATAAAGTAACAAACTGATAATAAAGATGTGGCATCCATTCATCTCTGAGATCCTGACTGCCACCTCCCTCTGTCTGCTCCCAGCAGCGTCAAACTGAGGACCTTTCTTTGCGCTGACAGGTGGGTCGATGGATAGGCATGATGGCCTTCTTAAGCCTGGGGTTTCTAACCTGTTTAATCTGCCATACGGGCTAAGTAGCTGAGGCACAGAGCATCGCTAACCCAGCCTCCTCCATTGATCACAAAGCAGAGGCTGAGCTGTCAGTTCTGCTGTGACTAACAAATGACCCCTGGAAGCTGTAATTGTCAGTTCCTTTTTGTGCACAAGCGGATGGAGGTGTTGACTGACCTTGTACTCACCTACTTTAATGGCTGAGTATTCATCTAAGGTTAGGGTTGGCACGCAATCTGTTAAACTGTATAGAAAGAACCGACACACTTATTATTTAACCTGACCAAAAGCATGTGCATACAAGCACTCATCAACAAAAACACCCTGCCTATTTCCCAATACTCCATACACTGTCTCCCTCTGAAACAAACACATGCACCAACCATGGTCCTCTATAATTTAGAGGGACAAAGACTCAAAATGAAGGCCCTATTGAGGAGCAGGTGGGTGGGTTGAACTAATGAGTGAGTCTATTGTTGAGGATCACCCCTCCGTCATGGTGCAGGATCACAGTGAACAGCACGTCCCCGTACCCCTCTCTCACGAATGTCATCACATGCACGTCACACAGTGCTCATGTGCTGACAGGCGCGCTTTTAGCGTGAATCAATATGCCTGGAAGACGTCCCGCCTCCATCTATGCAAAGCCACCCAGGTGCCATTTGGAAAAGGCTTTCAAAAAATGGCTCTTTTGTTCCAAGATTCTATTAGATATACATTATCTCTCTCTCTCTCCCTTTCCCCCTCTCTCTCTCTCTCTGTGTGTGTGTCTTATATCTCGCTCTCTCAGATCCTGCTCTTTCTTTGTTATCTGAAAGTTCTGGGAGCTGGAGACAGCTGATGCTCTAATGTTAAAGGAGCGTGCCAACTTTTGGGGAAATTCACTTTTTGTCTGTCTTGCCCAGAGTCAGACAAGAAGATCAATAGCAATTTCATCCCTGGGCGTCCAGTAAAAAGACAGAGATGGGCTGCATGCTAACTGAGTTAGCACAACGAATGGCTGCAGGGGGGAGGTGCTAGCTTAGCTGCTGCAAAATGAGAATAAATAAACCCTCCAGCATGCTCAAAGCTGAGTTAAAAGGACACCCCCGCCGATTTTCAGCCTGATCTTGATGCACATGAAATTGATATAGAAGAAGTACGATACGTTCAATTTTTTTGCCACTTTTCTCTCTGTATGCCTGGGAATGCACATTAAAATCCTCTTTGCTTGTAAGGCCTCCACCTCACAAGCCTGGGGCCGTGCCTTGTCTAAGGAGGCATGCTGAAAGCGAGGCTATAAACAATGAATATGCCATATCGGAATATCAGTGGAATTGTTTTTCCAGATAAAAAAACGTTTTCATGTTTTGACACTTCCAAACGTTCAGCCTGTTTGAGCTTGAGAACATATGATCACAAACAATTTCCTCCCACACATATATCCTTACACTTAAACACACACAACAGACACACACACAGTGACGCACACAGACATATTGCTCATGTGATGTTGTTGGAAAACGACACAAACAATAGGACGCTGCTGACAGGACGGCAGACGGTGAACGCACTTCTCCAGAAACAGCACGTCATGACAAAAGATACTCCATTCACGGGTCGCAACACGCCCTCTAACAGGTGACATGAAACTGAAGCTGCACGCATGAATGCTCCGTCTCAGTTTTTCAGCTTCATTTTTTCCTTCCCCTGACGCACAGGTCTTAAAAGATGCAACCTTGAAAATTTAAAGCAGCACACTGACTTTTTGCGAGCTTGGCCTGTTGGTCATCTTACTCAGCTTCTGAGTAAGCTTTTGAGTCAGCTTCTGAGAACTGGCACCAAAATTATCTCTGTGTGGTACAAAGCTGGAATCTGGTGCACATTCTAACATAAACTATGTTAAACTGCAGTATGGAGCTTTCCAGTTTGTATGGTTTCTCTCTTGTGGAAGCTAATGTTGCTTAAAAAGTATAATTGTTGCTTTCCATCTTCGTCTGTAATGAAAACCAGGGGGGGGGGAAGCCCAAAACAACAAACAATCTTCAGGGTCATGGAATAGTCAGACGAGGTAATTAGCCATGCTATCAATTATACAATTCCAGTAGAAATTATGATGTGTGGTTAGCATAAAATGCGTGACTAACTGTCAACCGTGCACCAACGTGGGAATGTTGCCACAGACACCACAGCTTTGCATTGTTTTATCAGTGGGTGACAGGCTTAAAAAAATACGACCTCCCTAATAAGAATCTATTTCCCCAGGATTTCCCCTTTGATTTCTGGTCAGCTGATGCACAGCGGAGTCAGAGACAGTTCAGCACTCACAAAGCTCCTGCACAAAGACGATGAGTGAGAAAAACAAAACAGTGGAGACAACTGAGAGGTGAAGTCAGTAGATAAGAGACAGAAGAAATGTTTGACCAATGAGCCACTGGTTGTGACGAACCAAGTCAGTTTCTACACGGTATAAAATCAGCCAAGGGTATGTTTTATTGTTTTATTGTCTTATTATCTCATTATCTTGATATGTGAGATTAAGCTTTTACTTTATCATAAATATTATACTGTTTTGTTTTAATCATTGTGTGAACTCTTTTGACATTGGATTGAATGTAACAAATTATTATTTTTATGTTAAAGTGTAGCTTTTGATAACTATAGTGATTATCCAAAACATCAAGATAAACCTGTTAGTAGCATTCTTCAACACCAGTGTAATGTTTTATTCAATGACATATTGACTCCTCACTTTTAATATTCTCAATCTTCATCATGAGTGAAATTCAGTATAAATCTACAGCACAAAAAAGTTTGCTGTCTGGCTAACTTCTAACCTCCTGTTAACAAAACAAAATATGCTCAAGATAGGCACTCTTTTCCTGGGATCTCAAGTCTATTTTACCGATCCACAAGTAAATCACACAGGTTTATATGCAGCACGCCATTAAAATTAACAGACCATCAAGCCTGTTGCCGCAAATTCTGATTGTGTCATTTTTAGACACGGAGATGATTTAAATACCAATCCTCTCATCACATATCGGGTAAGTCAAACTCCTAAGAAGTAGATGCGATATTTAAACACATCTGCCTCTCTGGGTATCAGTTTGGTCATTGTTTTTTAGCCCTTGCCTCCATACAGTCAATCCCCTACATGTCCATCAATACTGGCCATTCATGCATGACGTCGATTGCTGGGGTTCAGACAGCCTTACTGACGGCCACAGTGACACCCTGGAGAGGAAGAGCCTCTGAGGACAGAGAGAAGGAAGATGGATGTACAGTGAGAGTATGAGGTGGGAAATAGAGGAGGGAGCAGGGAATAGAGGGAAGACAGAGGCGGGGCGTTCACACGGATGTATCACTTCTGTATTGATTCGTGCTCACCTTCTGATGGTCTATAGGTGTTTAAAAGCCATTTGAACTCCATGGATTATCAATGTCTTTCAATCCTCTTTGTCAGTCTAACCAATAAGATGAATTAACAAAATTTTTTTTCATTGACCTGGAGCCAATAGGAGGATTATTTTGCTCATTATTGTGTTTTAAAGATTAATCTCTCATAGTGAGGGAGAGTAAATGATGTGTTTGGGGCCGTCGCATGTGTCCTTGACATGTGGACAACGTCTCCAGCCGTTCACATCGCACAGGTTTGAGCCAAGCCATGTGCCATATCAGGTTACCTTCTCTTATCCATGGTGACAGCTCTGACATCAGTCGCTCTAATATGTCCACTGTAATGTCACACGAAGTGGAAACTGAGCGTCCACTGTCAGGTTGGAGATGGCGTGGTTGCCTGAAAAGGAGAATTAAAGATGCAAGAGACAGAGGAGGAATGTTCTGGAGATGGTGTACTCTTATTTCTATCAGTGTTGTGCTCATACATATAACATCCATACATAAAACAGATCTCTGCCACAGCTTGGAGGCTTTTGTGCTTTGTTACATCTAAGCTGTTGAATGTGTGTATAATTAACATTATTACTGTGTACAATTAGCATTTGTTTATTTTAATTAGCATTTATTATTTTTTATTTATTATGTTTTTTTCAATTCAAGTCAGGGTCAAAAGTGAAGATCAGCGGACGCTTAACTTCAAATCTCACTTCAAAATTAATATTACATTAGTTGCAAACTCACACTGCACATTTAAAAGCGCACAGATACTAGAAGTTACATTTACCGTGGAGATTGTTCAGTTCTGTAATGAAATATTTAGCTCCCCAGAAGAGAGAAAAGTAATGGAAAATGTGAAATGTGTGTATTTTATCTGTAGGGCTATTACATCTGAGGCATTTATGGACCTCTGCTGTAGCAACTGCATACACTGGACCAGAGAGGCATCTACGGTTGTTTTGATCTCCTGGCCTTTATATACCTCACCCGCCGTACATTCTCTCACTCCACCAACTTAAATACATACTAAAACCTCACAAAAAAAACTTGGCAAAAGTCTTGAAAGTAGAAAAACTATATTAAAGTGTGTTACGATGAACATAGATTTTCCCGTCCAGTAGCTGTTGTGCCACACAGTGTGTAGATATACCGAGTCCGGGCTGTCACTATATTTCAGCCTAAGAGAAATCCAATAAGTTGTATATATGCTGTATATTGTTCAGGTTTCTCATAAAAGCACTGCTCACTGGGATATGCTTTAATGGCTGTTATTTATATTTGGGCTGGGGAGGTTTATTCGCTACGCCCACAGAAATCATTACAGTTCCCCTTGGGAAGGGCTACAGCTACATTCACGGTCCTTCCTGGCAGATGACTCAGCGATTTTTTTTTCCATTTATCTTTTTTTTTTTCTTTGGTGTAACCTTCCACAGGGGTCATTAAAATGACAAGGGGAGACAGCGAAGAGGCCACATACTGGGGGATCTTTACTGCTTAATGAGGGCTGGTTATTGAATCCACAGAGAGCAAAGCAAAGGGACTGGAGCACTAAAGAGCTATTAAGCGTTTGAATATAACACCAGTTTGAATCTATCAGGTGTGCGCTGAGCCTCACACTGGAGATTAAATCCTGCAACTTGCAACCATGTGGCCAGTAAAACAAGCTAGAAAACCGCTGAAATCTGTTGAAAAACACTACAGGGTACAGGCATGTCAATTTGAATCACAACAACATATTTGCATATAATATATAATCAATAACTCACATCTGTTTTGTCCATTTGTTAGCCTGTCGCAGTGTTAGCAGTTTGATGGTTACATGTTTGGCTCCGCTGTCAACAGACTGCAAAGAGGTCAGAATGAATAAATTCGTAATGCTATGTGGTGTCAGGAGAGCCTGTCAGCCCGGCCAGTGAGGTCACTGTACCCTGCAAACACCCAGATGGCCCACTGGCATCTACGCTTTAGTAAGAGTGTGTGTGTGCCTGTCTCTGAACACACTGTCATACACAGGCATACACACAGGCACACCTTCATGACATATGGAAAAGACTCTTGATATAATCCCCCATTCCCTGACCCCATCCCTCTCTCTCTCTCTCTCACACACACACACACACACACATAAATATTCCCACCTCAAACAGCTGCTCAGTGTCTCTGGCAGACCCTGACATCTTTCCATACTAACTACCTTCAGAAGCTGAGGCGTCAAACAGAAACAGCAACATTTTGGATATATCAGCTATAGTTAATGCCCTATCCAACACACCGGTATACAAAACCATGACCAAGGCCGCTGCAGACGGCCGGTGTGCCGTGTTTCAAAATCCAATTAGGCATGGTGTGCCGCCAGAGGCTCGAGGCGATGATGAAGCAGAGGGCAATTTCAATTTTAACACCAAAGGCGACTTTGTGGAAAACAAGTATAATGGAAACCTTAAGTACAAAGGCGATCAAACAGAGGAAATCCCAGCTCTATCAATGTCTGAACACACCGGCCGCCTCCATCCACTGTCACCAGAGAGTGAGGGAGCTGCAAGCTATAGAGGTACACAAGGTATATCACTGCTGTCAGGGAAAAGCCCTGGGACTCCATATCTGATTATTTTTTTTTATACCTTTTACTTGAAAGATATATAAGGATATAAAATTCTATGAGAACTTTTCAAAAATTGGATGAGCCACCCATCTGGCAATAAGGCTGTTTATTATTCTTTAAAACTTTAAGACTTTTATCCAGTAGTGTTGTGGTTTTCACGAATACAACTCATAGGTTCATCATGCTAGCTTCAGTCAGATAGGAAATCACCATGCATCTGGTGCACCACCTGTCACTTTTGGCAAACTCAAAAGCAGCTCATTTAATTTGTTCCCACTGTCATAGATGCATAGTCATACATACATTTTAGACCAACAATTTGTACTCAAGTCGAACAATGCATTTAGTGTTTCGACTGATTTATAGCTTTGTTAACACACCACACCTCATTTTTTTTAGCCACAAGAAAGGCAAGCAATGCTTCCAGTTCAGTCAAAGTCATTTATTCGAAACAGCAACGCCTGAATGCACATACACAAAACAAGAAAAATACAGTTGTTTGTCTGTTTATACAGATATATTTATGTTATTTACAACACAACCCTTCACAAAGAACCAGAAAACATTACAACTCTTGTAATAAATAAAGGCATGGAAACATACACGTGGTTCTGAAACCACATACTGACGCCACTGCTTTGATGTCTCATTAGGAAATAAAACTGCAACAGCAAAGCAACCGTTGCTCCCCTAACATGTTCACCATCATTAACCCTTAATGTGTCTGTAAAAAAGCAACTAGAGACAACTAAAGCATTGGCATAATGACCTTTTTACACAGAAATGCCCATGAGAGATAATATGGAAATAAACAATATTCAAGTGTATTATTTTAGCATTAAGCACAACAGTATCAGCAAGGGCACTTTTTGTTCTGGGTGCTTGCAAGGATCATTTCAAGAATTTGACTGTATACATAATATACAAACTAAAACTGATAGTGATTGAACATGACCAAGAATGACTGGACACAAATGAAAAAAACAAAACAAAACAAAGTACTCTGAAGTATGTGCTGGGATTTATTGTGAGGACACTGCATCCAAACTATATTTGGTTTTATATCCAAAATTACTTTCTAATGATCACGTTTCTACTGGACACAATTCCCCATGACATGTTCTGCAGTACATTACATGTTGAGGGGAGGCAGTTTTGGTCTGACCACTGTAGCCCATGTGGCCGAGCCTCCATGCTCTGATAAAACTGACAGATTAACACGGCTGAGACATTCTTTTTAAATCTATAGCGTCTCCACTTTCCACTCTAAACAACAAAAAGTCCTTCAGATAAAAACAAATGATACAGGCAGACAGTCTGAAAAACTTAGGACCGAATCCCCTCTGCCCATGGCGTCTCACCTCATCCTTCAATTCTAATGTGCTTTGCTTCGCGTCATGCTCGCCTTGTAAACAAACAGAGCTTGTCTGATAAATGAGGGAGGCGCGGTTTATTCCCTGGCCAGGCAATCACCCACTGGAGAGATGCAGCCTGATGTTTCAGTTATATTGGGTCCACTCTTTCTCCCTTTGTGGTAAATTTAATAAATATAGAGCTCGAGGGACGAGATATGTGGGGATGGGAGACAGAAAGACTGACAATGAGGGAGGGACACGGAGAGGAGAACTGAGGGAAAGGGGAAGAGGTATGGCTGCAGGAACCTGTGCACCTGATATACTCTACACACACACACACACACTCACACACATACACACACACACAGCAAAAGAGAAGAGGAATGCTTTCTGAGGTTGCCCTGGGTTCATTCTGATTTCTGCTCCTTCATGATCGTCTTCCATCTCCAAGTGCTGGGTTGGGGTTCAGAGTCTTTTTCCACTTTCAGAGGTACACAATGTTCTCCTCCCTGCCCTCCTCCCCGCCACTGTCTGTTTCCAAGGAAACCATCACATTAAGGTCAAGATGAGGGTCACTGGGATGGTGGAGCGCCGGATACTGGTCAGCTCCTGTTGCTGTTGACGACCAGGCCTCCCTGATGTAACTGTGGCTGTTTATATCTGAGCGCACACAGAAAGATGCTGTTTTAATACTGTAGAGAGAAAACGCAGCAAACGCTGCTGCTGCAGACATTGATCAATTCATAAATTATCACCTAATTGAAAAGAAAAAAAGGAGAAGATGAGTGGGATGGGAGGAAGTTAAATGGTACAGTGAAGGATGCATTCAAGCAGAGAAAAAAACTGAACAGATTATAACCTAGGAGACAGCATCATTTGGTAACCATTGATAAATAATCATCAGGATGGGATGTCTAGCCACTTGTTTAATGAGCTCAGTCTAATTGTTTAGCCCATTCATCTAATCACTAACTGCATATAGATCAGCCACAGCAGCTGCAGGCACAGTCTGCTGTTCCCTCATGTATTGGAGTATTAGAGTGAAAAAAACAAAACAAAACATAAAACAACAAAAAAACAAATGCAGTTTGTAGTCATCAATCATTTACCCTTCACTTATAAGAGCCGTTTTTTTTCATCATCATTGTCAACATCATCATCATATTAAGGATTCAATGACGAGTGCCTCCCTAGACATGATGATTGACAAGAAAAGATGAAGGAATGGAGTGGGGGTGGTGGGGGAGTGGTGCACAACCGCGATCTTGGAGGCAGAGCAGTTAACGCCTTCAAACAGAGGACCTGGATTTAAAGCTGGCAGGGATCCAGCGTGCTGAAGTGTTTTTGAGCAAGACACTGACTCCCTGCCAGCTGCAGATAGGAGGTATAGGCTCTGCAGGAGGTGGGAAGGTGTGGGAGGGGATTTCCAACAGCGATCAATGACGTACAACATTATTATTACATTAAAGGCTATCTGGGAAAGGAAGCACTTATAGTATAATAGAAGAAGCATGTGTGTGTTTGTGTGCGTGCATTTTTGCATGCTCATGTGTGTGTATGGTGGGTGCTGTCTGGCATTAGGGCAGGTGTGCTGCTGTGGCTTGCAGTAACAGATGGTGTGAACTATAAATTGCCTCATTGTGTCCCTGTAGGAATGTGTCTCTCTGTGATTAATTATAGCAGTCTTTGTTGGAGTAATACTGTTAGCCATGATACAGGACCTGGCCCGGCCTCTGATAGATGAGACAGTGGTGTGCAGCCAGATGATAAAGACTCACTCACTCCCTGCCTTAGAGCCAGCGCTCTGGGCAGGTGTAAGGTCACTGCTGGCCTTGGAGTAATAGATGACACTTTAGAGACATAAAAGTTTCATGGGGTAGAAAGAAATGGTGTACTATTTGGGCAAGGTTAAAAAAAAATCTTTTGTTTCCGGTGCTTTTTGCTACTCTAGATAATGCAAGGTGTGCCTTCATGCATATAGAGTGCACTAGTTTCATCTCTTTTCTTCTTCAGCCTACGCATGATGCTCTCACCCTTTGTGTAAAAAAAAAAAAAGAGGCAAGCAACAAAAACCTGATTCGATTCATCAGATCAGAAGCAATTTCCGAAAATTCCATCCAACTGGTTTCCCAAGATTACACTGTGCGGAAACACATTATGGAAATCCACTGATTGAAAACGGGTGTGGGTGTGTGTGAGAAAATCCTCGCACGCTCAGGTGAGGATGAGAAGCAAAATCATATTTTGATCCTTGTGACTGAGAGCACAATGGGGAATTTGCATTTGAAAGAAGTCCCTTTTCCCTTTTAAGGAGAGTTCCTCCAGAAATATGTCGCACACTTGTTCAGCAGAGGTTGCGTACTTTTTTTTTTTTTTTTTTTTTTAACTCAGAAAGAACCTGAAATGAGCAAATGACTCCCTGCAGTGGTTGGAATCCGACGTTGAATTAAGTGGAAAATTGGGGAGTTTTATTAGGATGAATGAGCAGAAATGGGTACAGCTATCGAGTATCGGCATAATAGAAATTTAAACCCCATAAGGGAACCAATTGTGAATTCTGCAGCACACATGTCAGATGAAATATATCTCAAACTGGACAGGAGAATTGCATTGTGGGCCCTCATGAGGCCCAAGAGAAAACGTTTTGTGGGTAGATGTCAGGTGAAATGCACCCTCCGTTGTAGACAGTGGCTAAGTATGCACAGCCCGTCTTGTTAACAAGTGACTCAGGTTTCACTGGGGCTTGCATGTGGTCAATAACTAGGAAAGGTTAATAAGCTGATCAATGGGGAAGAGATTGTGCTGCCTGCTACAGTTGGTAAACAATACCAGCAACCTTGTATCATTTCCAGATAACAGTGACCCCAATTTATGAGGGCTGGGGCTAATTCACATGCGACCTGTCATTTTCTTTCGCCTAACATGACTCTCATGAATGAATCATGAATGGATTGAAAAAAACAAACAAAAACGAAGCGAGATGCTTGAATGTAGATGACACCTTTCGAGTGAAATACAGATTAATACATGTCTGCATCTCTCATTTCACATTCCCTCCTTTTACCTCCCCCTTTTTCCTGATGCGATGACAAGTCATGCTGTAATGAGTTTTGTAAAGATTTTTGAGATCGATGCTCCAATCAGTCAGCTATCGCCTGTGAACTGTGATTCACACGCTGTTGTCTGCCCTGCCAGTCGATAGATAGAGAAGCCATTGATTTTCTTTTTCCTTGGCAAGCAAGCCCTGGCTGGCTGCTGGTGGAGGGGGAGGCGGGGGAGTTGTTTCTTTGTCAGGAGACACTGATTAACTGACAGGAAGGACAGACAAGGCCTCACTGGGGAAACAGCGATAGCCTTGAGAGCCATATGGGTGTGTGAATGTGTGTGTGTGTGTGTCTGGGTGTGTGCATGTATGGGAAAAAAGCAATGGGCAGAGTGTTTGTTTACGTTCTCACAGGTACCAGATCTCTCATTTGTATTATGATTTCAGAGCAGGAAAGACAGCATAATAACATGACCTCATGTGACTATTACACTGTCTCATGTCCAGTGCAACAAGAGGCACTTGAGCTGCCTCATGTTGCACCATAATCATCGTGGTATAATAAGCATAACTACTTATGCTAATGAGGCCATTAATTAAGCTAATTAATGCACTAATTAGCAAATGTTTCTATGTCAACATATTTGTCTTCACATAGCACATGGGTGGTATTAATATGAACTCTGGATCTTAAAGCATTAAACTAGTCACAGCAGTTCCAAGTGAATCAGTTTTTACTCATTAATATGTATGTATCTAGCCAGGTGCTACAAAATTTAATCAGACCATGTGCTCCAGTGGGGAAACTGGTGTAAGCATTAGACCTGTGTAAAAAATTACAATATTATTTTTCACAAAACTGCATCAATTGTGTAGTGGCAAGAGAACTGATGCAGGAGCTAGAGTCTAGCCCCTTGTAGTGATATGCATCGTTTATGCACTTTGTTTTTATATGTTACGACATCTAGGCTATATTAGAGTGAATGGTGTTAAGTAAGTGCATTGTGCTAATTCTGTTTTAATAAATTGGAATAGAAAATTTAAAATATTGTCTATGAATAAATTAATAAATATTAATGGACAATTAATAAATTGTCCATTGATATTTGTCTATTTTATTAGTCTACCGAGGCCTTCCGCAGTAGGTTGTATTAAAAGTACACTATGTAAAATTGCATTTAAGTGAGGGCCCTTTAGACTCAGCTGACAAAAAATATGGAATAAAAACAGAATTTAAACTGAGTCTACATGGTTCTCATCATGGGTCATGACCCGCTGATGAATTACATGCTTATTCCTCAATTTTTTGTCAATTGAGTCTAAAGGGTCCTCACTTGAATCAAGCGCCGTTTAAAGATGTGCTACATTCTGTACTGCAGTGTATCATGTTACAAATCATACTGTCATATGTATTGTATCATGAGGTCTCATTATGTATTGTTCTTGAATGAATGTGTGTATTTGCTGACAGACAGATGGATAGATGTCATTATGATGATAGTGTCAGTGTTTAACGGGCTCCATTCAGTTTGTGTATTGAACTAAAACCAAACAATACAGCAGATAATCAAACTAATAATTAATTTCTTGGTCTTACCATTGGGAGTGTGCTCCAGCCCTAGCCTTGCTTTAGGGGTGAAGAGGCACCCGGTCCCCACTCCCAGCCCTTGGGAGTCTGAGTGTGGGTGTGGACTCTTAGAGATGGACGGCTGTCTGCAGTTGGACCTCGCCAGCAGGGTGTTGAGACAGTTATGGGCACTGGGGTCATTTCCTCTGTGGTGGACATGGCGGTTGTTGATGGTGGCGCTGGTGAAAGCGGCCTCATTCACAAACACTGAGCCATTATCCGCATGGTCCTTGGACTGACCCGGCACTGAGTCCTAAGGGAGAAAACAAACGACAAGGTCACATTCAGCAAGAGTGTAGGGAAGATGGAGAGAAAGGCACAAAAAGCATAAACACAGTTGAAGGCGTAATTCTCGCCAGGATGAGAGTTTATGAAGAGGGTGTGCAAAATAGATGGTTTATACAGCAGTGAATCAATTCAACAATGCAGCTGCATTATGCATTTGCTTGAGGGATCAGAAAATAATTTTCATAACTTGACTTAGAGGACAAAACTGCTGAAGGGCTTTGTTTTTTGACCTTGTGCTCCATTGAAATAACAAAGATTTACTGTTAGGATTTGACAGCCCTACAGTTGATGCTGAGGACTGAAGAGTGGGCTCAACTCACTTTTTTTGCCCTAAAGGAACTTGATGTATGTGTAAAGTGTCACGGCTGCAGCTTGGTCAATGCTCCAACGCCTCCTTTCTGCTCAATACCCTCCTCCTCCTCCTTTGCAAGATCTCTTCACTCCTCACACCAACAGGCCCTTCCTCTCCTGCGCTAAAAGGCAGCGCAGCTAATTACAGCGGACCTGAGAGAGCGTCTGTGTACGTCATTCGATCTGTCTCTGACCCTCTGACCTGCTGCCTCTGGCTAAGCATTAGCAGGGGAACACTGGGACTCTCATTGCCTCACCACCCTGCCTTTGTCAGACCTCTGTTAATTCAGCCTCCACACTGACTAAAATAGATGAACAGAAATAAATAAACCTGGGTTTCACCATGTCTAGCCTGGAAAAGCCCAGGGATGTATGTAAATTAATGAGAAGGGGAGAAAATATTGCAATATGAGTCTCCTCATTTTTCTGTCCACTCCAATACTGTCTGTACCTTATGAACAAGCACACCTGCTGAAATGAATGGCACAAAGCCATACCTTATGGAGGCTGACATGGATACATGTGCTATATTAATTTCACCAGTGATGCTTTTACCTTAGCCTTTCCATGTGAGGTGCATTGAGATTTTAAGGGCAAGGAGAACAGTGTTCTCTTTATGCTCGCCCTGCATGCCTTCCAGCTGCGGGGGATATTTCACTGCGCTGCTTTTCAAACAAACGGTCGATATGAATAATTTAAGTCCTTTTGGGCATGATTGATTGGTTTTCTGGGGGCGGCATGCCTCTGGTTTTAATTATTTTGTCGGAGTTTTTATTTGCAACGGTTTAATTATCATCAATCATTAAGTTGTTTATTGGTGAGTGGAGCTGCAGAGCACTAAGACGAATGATGCTGAAATTGCTCTCATTATCGCAGGTCGTATATCAAGAGGGGATTGAGCTGCGCTGTGTAAATGAGTGGGGCCGCGTAACTCAGGCTGCTAGATGTCTGAGAAAAGCCCTCATTAATGACCTTAGCCAAAGTATAGTTTGTCCAGAGCCCACATACATGATGTATTTAACTGACTGTGCTCATGTAAGGGTCAATAGCTTGACACAAGAGCAGTGTAAGACCAGTTCACATGAGCTTCAAGCTGTACTTTCACAGACCTCGCCCAACCAAACACAGTCTGCACCCCCACCAGCTCGTTTACAAACACACCTGCTGCCCATCCAGGGAGATAACCATAGGGTTAATCACAGTGGGCAGGCTCCTCTGCCGGTTGTGCCTCCAGCTCTGGAGCAGCTTCTGTTGGGTCTCCAGCCTCTCACGCTCCCTCTCCACACTCCTCTGGCCTTCCCTGAGCCGCTCCAGGCTCTGCTGGTACTCCTCCAGCTGCTCCTCCAGCTCTTCCCTGTCCCGCTTCAGTCTCTCGGCCTCCAGGTGGCACTGCCTCTCCC
>OMKZ01034060.1:14818-62480 GCA_900302535.1 Neoniphon sammara | reverse complement strand
GTCTAGCGTAAGTGACTTGTTAATGACAGGAAGCAGCAGCATTTGCTACTTGGAAATAATTCTGAAATCAGGAAAGCTTCACCAGTATGATGATTAGCCCAATAACAAACAATGCCCTGTGATTTTCATTAGTTTTTATTGTTTTTTTGTTGTTTTGTTTTTTTTACATAGTGACCTTAAAATGTTTGCATGACAATGTTATTAGTATATTTGTATTTGTGAGTCTTTCCTATATGTGTGTCATTTAGAGACGTATTCCCAGAGTATTAGTGTAATCCCACTTTTGCTTTGAAAATGAAGTTATGTCTTTACAACAAAAATGTTGCTGAATTCCTTCTGGTTTAAAAGACAAGGATGAGTTTAAATTTGGTTTAAATATTTTCAGTTTTTTAATTTCAGGATTCCTCTTTTTGGTCTTTGCCTTAATTAATCATAACAGCCTTAGTTTCAGATAGTGTTGACATTATCAGAAATTGCAGTAGTCCAATAATGCCTTCTATATACAGAAAGGTTTTAAATTATTTCTCCGCATGCCAAGCCAGCAAAAAACATCTGAAAAGTACATATTTCAAAATCCAGATAAAAACCCAATCAAAAGGAACTGTCACAGTTAATTTAGTAGGTGGCCAAAGTGTATTTCTAATTCACACCACCCTTCACTGATACATTGTGCCCACTGTGAGAAAGCATGTTGAGGATGTTTCTGTTTCTGTTGCTAATGAATCCACTTAGCAAGGGAGATCCTGAGCTCAGAGACGATAACTCTTCACCTGCGGTGGTAATTTTAGTAAACTTGGGCATCAGATGAGTGAATACAGGTAAACAGGTGTTGAATTTACCTCTAATGAAGATCATGTGACTGCAAGAGGTTGTAAATCTCACTGCCACATTAAAGCAGCAGCCAAATCTCCGGGCGCTCTCCTCTATGCACATCATGTATGATTCAAAATATATGTGACTGCACTTCCATCAGACTAAAGCTGGCAATACATAATTGATAACATCTAAGATAATTTTAGAAATATTTTGATTTATTTTAAAGCGATCCCCACATTAATTCATTTCCCCCGAGCTAATTCTGGGATGAAAGATTTTTCAGATTCTAGATGAAGATTTTTTTAGTGGCAAGCATAACAGATGTGCAGTGTGAATTGGAGTATCAAGCTCAATATTTCCAGTGAGCAATCAAATTAACATTTGTGTAGCCTACATTGCCACTGTACACATCAAAAGTAACTGCTGAAAATTTGTTTTGATTTGTATTATGTGGAAGGGAAAATATTATGACATATCATTTATTTCCATTTACACTGAAAAAAGCAGATGACCAAAATTTTTGTTGTAAATAAGGAATAGTATAAAAGCCCAGGTAACACCAACATAAAGTCTCCAAGACAAGGGCTGTGGTGCTGTGATATCTAAGTCAAGTGACTTTTCTTGCATGGTTTTGGGCCATGAAACCCTGAAGACCATGGTACAGCATATGCAACATTTAAAGTACATACAACATTTTTAACAAAGAGAGAGTGATCAAGATTATGAGTGGACAAGATTGCCCTCTGTACATTTTGTTTTTAAATTAAGCTTTAATCATCCTGTGGGGAAATCAGAGTGTTGCAACTGCAGAGAAAAGGATATACTGTTAAGACAAATATTTAAGGTAATGTCTACAACAGATTAATAAATAAAGAAAAGGCATCTATTTACACAGGTAGAAGCCGACATGCAATTGTGCATTACTAGTTATTCACACTGTCAGATAAAAGGAGAGAACATATACAGAAATGTGCCCAGACATGCAAAGATGCTTTGTAAGCTTTTATCTCTGTTTATTATCACCAATGGAATTTATTCAGAAATATTCCTCACCTCATACACAGAGATATGTAAAAAAAGTATGTGGAGGTCATGCGCATGGACACAGATCTGATTTTTCCTGTTGGGCACAAGTGCAGAGCAGCCCAGAGCATGGGAACAGAGATAAACAGTCCAGAGCTCTCTATAAAGAGAGCGCAGAGCAACCTGGCATCTGCAACCACCTATTTAACTGTGGCTGGGGCTGTAGGGCCTGGGAGCATTGTGTAGCCAGACAGTGGTTGGCATGAATAAGCATTTGAAGTCCTCCTTGGGGATGAGCCGGAAGCGAAAGGTACTGTGCTGCTGCATCACCTCACCATAGGTGGGGTGACATTGTCCAAGATAGTATTCAGTTTGGGTCTCATCCTCTCCTTGGTCACTCCTAGGGTGTCCACGTTCAGCCCAAAGACAGGGATAGCTTTTTTTTTTTTTTTTTTTTTTTGTCAGGTCTGCTGAGTCTGCAGGTATCTCCTTCGTTGATGGTACTTCCCTGTCTAACCTCAAAGAACAGTCACTAGTGGAATCAACACAGTCTCAAAGAAATCCATGACACCATTGCATGTCAAGCTCAAACTTGATATGCAAATTTTTTTGTGGCCATGAATAGAGTGAAGATGATGTTAAGCTAAGTTGAAGTACTGTAGCTGTGGTTACTGAGGTAGTGACGTCTCCTTTAGCTGACTGGTTGGCTGATTTGCACTGAACAGATTTTAACAAATGAGATTACAGCCCCAGGCGCAGCCCAGAAGACTGAATTTTATTTCCTAAATGCATTTCGTTTGGCCCATACCATCTGTCTATAATAGTGATTTGTCAAAACTGCACAGAAAAAAGTTACCTACAGAATCTTTAAGGTAACTTAGGCTACTAAACTTGATATGGTTGGTCACTGATCATGGTTAAATGACAGAGTCTTTTGCTGAAAATGAAAATTTTGGTCAGGGGATAATTTTTTATGAGGCAGAAGTTGAACCAGGGTTGTCTGAGTTGAAGGCAAATGTATATACCCATCAACAAGCCCAACCTCTATGCCCAAAATGCTATTTCAATTTTAAATTACAACCTGTTTCTCCTGTAATCCTTTCATGGTGTGAAAAATTTCTTTTCGCACTTTTTGTGCATCAGGGCACGCTATTTGCATTTTATGAGATTATGCTCATTTAACAACATTTCATGAAACCATCTGGGTAGAATATATAATGTACAGTAATCTGTTGAAGGTTCAAGTTTAAGTTCATTCATTTATATGCAGGTTCAAGTTTAAGTTCATTTATTTATATGCAGGTTTGAGTTTAAGTTCATTTATTTATATAGTCCTTCATTACAAGCACATCTAAAAGACTTTAAAAAGAATGAGCCTACCTAGCTCTGAATTAATGACAATGATAGAACAGAATAACGAATTAAACCCAAACACAAGGGAACAACACAAACCACAAGATAGACAATGGCAAGTTCTAGCAGGAAATAACATGCCAATCTACCCTATCCTTGCACACAGTGAAAGACTCAAGCCTTCTTAAGAAGAGCTGTCTACTTTGTTATTTCTTCACTCAGTACCCATTGCACTCCTGGCTGGCCTGGAAGGGGTTTTCCTTTCTCTGTGATCCTTTCCAAGGTTTCTTCCATTTGTTCCCCTTTTGCCTTGTGGGTTTTTTTGGGAGATTGTTCTTATACACCATGAGGGTCAGAGGGTGTTGTTTTTGTTTTCTATAAACTTTAGGCATGTAAATTGTGATTGTGTATAAGTGATATAAATAAAATTGAACTTAAACTTCCATAGCGTGTCCATTTAATCAAACAGTCCAATTTGCTGGTAATATAAAACCAACAACAACAAGGGAGGGGGGATTAGTAAGTGGGACAAAATAAGGGCAGTATGCTGGTTTTGGGCAGTGCTGAAACATACACGTATTGAGTAAGGATCATCTGTCCTGCTGAAGTGTCTTTGAGCAAGAAACCCTACTTGCTCCTGGGTTGCTCTTCTGTAGCTAAGCCTGACCTCTGGACTCCCTGCAGAGGCAGCAAGTGTAAATTAATAAAGTATCACATGTAAATAAATGGATAATATAATTATGGACAAGGTTATCATTAGCAAAAGAATTAAATAACACTCGGTCATAAATGTTCGAAAAACATTGAAGCTTTGTGCTCAAGTGAAGGCCTAATATTTTGTCTAATTAACCTCATCTAAATGTTTGATATCTCTGATTCTCTAACTAGAAATAAATTCACTTTATTGAAGAAAAGAAATCTTAAAAATTTCCATTCAATTCAATTCAATACAGCTTTTTTAAAATAACCTCTTTAACATAATGATCAGTTAATCACAGCACGCAGTGGGAGTGGAACTCTTGATAGTGACCTTGCTTTAATTCCGTTCATATTTCCTTTGAAACCACACAGTTTTTCTCAACTTATTGTGACCTTTGAGAATGTCACAGAAAAATATCCCAGATGTGTGATGCAGGCTACAATATGGTCAGATCGGCAAAGGACTTTTTGTGAGCCTTATCCAAGATCTCTTGGAGCAACTGAGAATCATTAGAAGATATTGAATTTGAACTGTATCAAAAGGAGTGGATATGGTGATATAATTGCATCTTGAGTCCAGGGATTGTTATTAAATCACTCTCTGACTGACAGGAATGACTGGGGTTTGGGTGGGATGGGACTTGGTGGGGGCGGGGGGAGTCTAAAATCCCTCCCAGGGCACCAAATGTGGCATTGAGCATTTCCTCCTTGATGGTAGTGTTACCCATGATAACTAAAAAAATAAAAATAAAAATAAAAAAAAACTCTCCATGCTTTGAACAGCATGATTATGATCTCAGAAGTGAATGTCATCTATCACTGAAGGACCACAGAAATCTAACAGTGTTTAGCATTCTATAAAGAGAATGAGTATTAACCTGTCGAGAAAGGCATTTCAAATGTACTAAATTTTAGGCAGTTCTGCCTGAATTCACCCAACTTGGTAACCTGATCCAGCTATGCTTTCTTTAGATATCAGATCTGCAACCAACACAATGAATTACCATGACTGTGGTAAAAAACATGTTTTTTCCCCTAAGGCTTTTTGCTGCTGTTGTTTTTGATCTATCACTATAAAACTTGGCATACAACCAGAGGGTGTTGAGATACTTTGCAACCATTTTCCTGCAAGATCAAGTAAACTTTGTAGCTGCCAGTAACCAATGACCTTGACAAGAGGTGTGGCCTAACACAAAATCAAACATAACTTGCTTAAAGTTTTTTTGATCAATGCAAAACTTATTAAGACAACAGCATTCCAAATTCATATCATAGGGTACACCGAAGCTGCCACATGGTCAGGGTGCAAGCATGTGTTAAAATTCCCAGTTTGGTTGTGGTCATTGCATGTGGGCACATTTGAGCTGTTTGTCAATCACAAAAATAACTTCCTTGACATATGTCAATCTAACCTAGAGCTTACAAGACTGCAGTGGCATCAGCTGTGGGCTTATTTTAGAAGTTCTGTGCCTCACGTTGCACACTGATTTATTAGCTATAACTACACTTGTTTTCTTCATTTTGACAGTTAATGAAAGTTGAAATTCAGTGGTAATACCCTTTAATGTTTTCCTTAGATATAATGAGCCACAACACATGCCACAGAAGTAGAGCATGCAATAGGCAACAGCGGAGCAATTTCAAGGCCTTTTTGGTATTTTCTTCATTTCCTTCCGTCTGATTATAGCCTGTGGGCAGATGAACAAAATCGGAGCGAGAATAAATTAGAGGCAAAAATATCTTAAAGGTAACAAAGAGAAATTCCACTTTCTGGAGCTGTTTTAAATGTAAGAAAATTCATTTTAACATAAACATGACACAAGTCTTTCAGCACAGCTATACGTTTGCCACAGGAAGGAAGTCACATAGTTAAATTAGATAAAGTTATCAATTATTATAAATAGAAGTTTTTCAGTTACAAAAGGCAAAAAGAAAAACAATGGAAGAAAACTGAAATTCAAAAGGATTCATCTAAGTGCTTTGCAACACATCATGAAGCACTGGTAAGACTCTTAGGAAAGGGAAAATGATTTATGTCATGCAAGAGGCTCAGATGTGTTTGATTGGGTAATCTTTCCACAGTATGTGACAAGCCCAGCAATCAAAGACTATTTTTTATGGTCGATGAGAATGAATAATGCAATTGTTTTTATTTATTTATGCATTTGAGTGTGTATGTTTTGCTATCTTATTATTTACTGCACTATTGTTCAGCTCAATGTCATTGTAAATAAGGGCAACCTCAATGACTCGAAATTAAATAAAGGTTATTTAATTAAATGATCACAGTTTGAGCCCTATACATTACAACATGATCTCTATCCAGCATGCCACTACGTTCACATGTTCATCGTCCAAGATGCCTCAGGCCTAAATAACACTATGCATATGTCCATAACAAGCTAAACACCAAAGTACAGAAGGTGCCTAATTGGAATTTCAGTCAGTACAGTCAGTTTATTTAGTTTAGCAAAAGTCAGACCAAAGAAAATCCAACAGACAGAGAAAGAATACAAACCCCATTCTCTCTCTTTCTGTTCCTTAACTCTCCCAGGTCTTTGCACCTGAGGCTAAAGTTATTGATTGGTGTCCAGTTGTCTATCTCCACTTTGTAAGCCTTGATGTGGCTGGTTAGTGGAGGGGGCAGAGGTGCACTTCTTTTCCACAGGAATCCTGCATTCTTGCTTAAAACCTGTCAACCTTTGTGTCCTGTGTCTTATCTCTAAATAGTCTGAAGGTCTAATCTGGGCAGAGAAGAAAGGCTGGAGGCAAAAGAGCTCACCACTACCTTAACATCTGAGTTTGGTATTTAGCTAGCCTGGCACTATCTCTGGTTGATGCCTCTAAGGTTGTAATAGACAGTATTAATGACACTGACAGCGCAGAAAATCTCATTAGTGCCCTGGTGTGAACTAATATGACAAGCGTGTACTTTACAATTCCAAATATGAATTGATTGAAATGTAAATAGAGCGTGAGGCATGTTGTCACGAACAGATATCAGGTTGTGGAACATTTTTGTTATAATGGCCAAAGCAGGCTCATAAAATTAAATGAAATGAGCAGTAACTCTGAAACTCTGAAATTATGTGTTGTGAACACAAGCTATGTGTTCCTCCACCACAAAATCAATTTTGTAATAATAGCACTAACTATAATTGTCATTTTCATCTGTTTGTCATGTGGAAAGGTTAACTAGTGGCTAAGTCAGGGATAAATAAAAATATGGTGCAGTGAGTCTGCAGGTTTTCATTCAAGCAAAACACTACACTAAGTGACTTCACTGGTTTGTTCCTGCTATCTAGTTGAAGCTGTACTAATCACCTGCATATTTGGGGCCCTCTGTGACACATAACTGTCTATATCTGGATGAAGTTTATGCCACAAAAAACAACTTTAGGGCTAGGCAACTAAAACTAGGGTAATGGTTAGTAAACTAAGACACCAAGATAAGATTAGGGTTAAGTTTTGGCCATGGTTAAAGAAAAAAACTTTCTGCCTAAAGCATGTATTTGTATTTTAAGACATGCTCATTTCACAAAATTTCGGGAGACCAAGCTCAAATGGCCTCTATGTAATGTACACTGAATGTTTTTATCAAGTGCACTATAAAACCATAACTTAGCTCAAGTCCTATATATCTTCCCCATGCTTAGCCTGGGCAGTAAAACAACATTTTATTTATAGCTCTTTTATATCTTGTTTCCCTGTGGCCTTTCTGTTACCAGCAGTCTCTACAGTATATGCTAGTATGTTTTATTTATTGCTATTGAGGGTGAGACATGGAGTTTTGGCTCTTGTGTGGTAAATCAGAGGGTGAAACACAGCAACAGAGACACTGCCTGAAGAAATAATGTTGTACAACTAAAACTATGATACAGCTGCTGAAGTGTGGATTCATCTTGAAATGGTTTCAAATAACATGCCTGTTCATATAAAATGTGTGAGAATGTGCTAATCTTATAAGTCTCTAAGAGGTGGCAAGTTTCACTCATCAGGCTTGAGTTAACCTGCCACTGTCTAATTTTTTTCTCCTTGAACCAGGAAGATAGCACTACAGTATTTTACATAGCAGGAAAATCCACCTTTAACCAGATATTACATACCGTAAAGTATGTTGTTTTTATTACACAATGCTGAATACTCAATTCTGATTGGTCAATTAAGGATTCTGTCTTCAGTTTTTTCTGAATAACTGGCTGTTGTCAAGGCCACTGTCAAGCTTCTTTGCTTTTACTACCAACGCTGGTATGGAGACAGCTCTACAAGCCATGTAATAAGCGGGATAATGACTGAGCGAAAAATAATGGCCAACGTGGAGGCAAAGAACTCCATATTGTAGCCTACATTATACATGTGGCATGTTTTTCTGTGACAAACGTGGTTTCAAAGGAAATATGAAAAGAATTAAAGCAAAGTCACTTTCAAGGGTTCCAATCCCAATGCCATGTTATGATTAACTGGTCAGTATGTTAAAGAGGTTATTTTAAAAAAAAGCTGTACTGAATTGAATCGACCTTTCTGAGTTCCCCCACAGAGGTCATTTTTTTACTTACATTTTTATTTAACTTACATATTATCTAAAACTGGTCTGTTTCTTGTTAATATATACACAACTCTTCCAAAACCTGAATCTAGAGTGCAAGGACTTGAATAAATTTTGTAATTACACAGAATTTTCTGAAGCTGTTAGACTGACAAAAAGGAAAGACTTTGTAGAGTGTTTCTTACTCAAACAAATATTACTCATATCCCCTGAAGTCAGCCAGGCCAGGCTAATGTCAACGTGTGTACAGCATCAGTTTCATTTTCAGTGTCAGCGGAGCAGCCCCAGAAAGGCTTGTTAATGACATGATGGATTAAAGTCCTGGCTCTCTTAATTCAGCATGGTCGGTCACGAACACTAATCTGGACTGAACTGTCCGAGATCAAAGGAATAAATTATTGAATGTATTCTGTTGTATTCTGTTTGTTGTACTCTGTAGACTTTCAGTGTCTGGGCTGGCTCTGTAAAGAGTTGCAAGAAAAAATACCTCTCTCTTGTAGCTCCTCAATCAGTCTGAAACTGCCTCAGACATTCACTGTGATAGTCCTGCAATTAATTGTTATTTATGGCTAACGGGCCTCTCTTTTCAACGGCAAAGTGTCTTGCATTTTACCTTCGATGTATCATTATCTACTCTCCTCACGTCAGGTGAAACACTGGTGAAGTCTGTATGTCAAAATAACACACAGTGAGCAACAGCAGCTGGATGACCCTCATTTCTCCAAAGCAATTTGAGCAGGGCGTGGAAATACATATATATGGTTTGTTCTGAGCATAAACAACATTTTAACATTCTTTGAGTAACATTAAAAACCAGGTAATGCTAATCTTTTCTACCTTTCAAAATCATTCAGAAATCGTTATTGCTATTATTAACATCACATGAAATCAATGAAGTAAACCAGAGCCGGCCGCAGTGGTCTGCAGGAACGCTGTGGTATTTCTAACACATGAAATTTCATTTCTATAAAAAAATGGGACCCCACCAATACACAGCTTTTCATAAATATGTGTAATTTATCACCTATCCAAGTTTTGAGGTCATGCAATAAATGATGAGGGAGTAATAAGCCTGTCTCCCTGGGACCTTCGAGACTGCTGAGCATATATCTACAGCTGAGCCCAATACATGTTTTCTTTCTAATTTTGGATGCTTTGCTTTGTCGAACCTAGGTTGCTTAGCAACTGTTGTTAAATTATGAGACTTGTGGGCATATCATCACCTTTGAATGTGCAAGACTTTGCTGACTTGTGAGTTGCTGCCCCAGCTGTGTGTCAGGGAAGAGACAGAGAGTAGCCCTTTGGAGATCATACACACAGTATCAGCTGTCTAAATTAGCTCGCCTGGTTCATGAACGCAAAGTTTGCTTGGAAGGCTGTGCAGTATCAACAACATATTTTTTGATATTAACTACACATACAAACACACCCACACATATATTTATATTGTTTCCCTTGTTGTTCAAATGTATTTTACTGTTCACCTGTTGCGTTATAAAATAAGTAACTATTGTTTCTTGTTTTGAAAAACCCACACAATATGTAGATAGATTAGTCAAATAATCCCCATGTATATGTAATCCTTTATATATGATCCTGTATATATGATCCTTTGTACTTTTGCTCTCTTGAATGGGATCCTTGATTCACTGATTAAAACACTTTGTCAAAGAATGTAATAATTCCACCCTATGATAGGCTGGTCATATAGCTGCTTTCTTTATATACTTTGTGTGAAAGATAAGATTTAAATGCTTGACATAGGCTTCACATTTCCAAAATAGAGAGATTTTAAATTAGATTAATTTACTGATACAGGCTTGTCTCAGACAGCAGGATTTCTAATTGGACTGATTGGATCAAGCACCAGTGCATTGTGGATCAATTCACAGATTCTCAGATGTAGGAGGAGTTTTTTGTTGAGTTTGCTGCTTGAGACTAATTTGTTTCTTGTGAAATATTAGGTGGAAAGGAAGCTTCCAACAAAATATTGCACTGTACAACAAACGACTTCAAGTGTACAACAAAAGTCCAATATTTACCTCATTATCTTCTAGATTTTCCCCAATTCACAGAATTGTGAGGGCTTACTATGAAGACAGCCTAACATAGCCAGGGCTCCTATGAGTTAGCTGGCTTGAGAAAACTTAAAAACAGTAACCCCAGATAACTGATCTCATGAAGGTGGTTGTCAACTGGCTTTACTAACCCATGATTTTCCTATAAGCACATTCATATTAAAGGTGAAGGGTTTCTAACAAATTGACAACCGTATACAAGAACAAAACCAAAGCAGCATATTTAAGATAACAGAGGACTTTACTATTGATCCCTGTGGGAAAATTATCATTGCAGTGGCACAAGCAGTAGATCTATGACTCAGCAGGGAAAATGAAACAGAATATAAACACACACAGAATCTTAAACATGCAACAACAATATTGTAAAAAATAAAATAAAATAACGAAAGCAATTAACTTCTCTGTTAATAATTGTGGGGTTATGTAAACATGCTGCAAACAATTTCAAAGCTAGAAGTGGAAAGGAGGAGGGGAAAATGGATTACTAACATCTAGTACATTCTTTCCTCAAGAGGAACAAAGTGTTAATGATTAATAGACGTAAATATGAGCTATACAACAAAGATAGAATCAAGTAGTAACAGCATTTCTGCTGCCAGGGTTAGAGAGGAGTGCTGAAGAAAAACTGCAGTCTAAATATGTAAATACTTATTACTGCCCCTTCGTTAAGGCACAGTGTTCATACTTTCCATTGATCCAATTTTCTGTCATTGCATTGAGCCTATAAAAAGATTTTCTACTCACAAAGTTGCCTCATATTCCCCCGTGTTGCAGTGATGGAATATGAGTGCAATCTGTTATCAATCGCTGTTGAGAAGCCTAGGAAAGAATTGCAGCTTAATATGAAAAGTCAAATTTTGTTTATTATTGACAACTACAGGCTCTTCTACAGAAATGTACTACAAAGCAAGATTGGTGGGTTACTGATCTAACTTTGTGTTTAACTGTGGCTTTTTGGCTTTATGAATGTTGCTCACTTTTAACCACGAGATCACCACTGAAATTCAGGCAGAACACCTGACCTGTTCTAGAGCAGATATATTCAGACTATGGGATTCAAATGTATAAAAAGCCCGCCTTCTTCCTTTTTAAAATAGCCTTTATTGCAAAGATTACATCTAAACAAAACTGTACAGCTACAGCTGGAAATTGTTGAACTAACAGATAGTAAGGAATGTTTGCAGGGCAGTGATGTTTACAGACCAGCAGACCATTTTGTTTTCCACAATACTTAATCAGAGATTAAGTACTCCACCTAACCTGAGCGAGCACAGATTAGGTGGAGCTGGTATTTTTTGGCCCAATTCAAGTTCTAACATCTTGGCATCTTGGGAAAAATGTAAAATTTGATTTTTCCATCTGTATCTGGCACTTTATAGGGTCATTCACACATGCTCTGCTTGTAGATACAGCATTCCAGACAGCATTTGAAGGTGCTATCAACCACAGAAAAGTGCCAAAAATCTAGGAGATACTGAGGTAAATATTTCACTTTTGGACCCACAGTGCCATCATTTGTCTTCAAAATACTTGGATTGTTACCTTGGGAGCAATTTTATGGTCATTTTTTACCATTTTGCAACTTTGAAATTCTGTTCACTACAACTGTTTTGGAGATAGCCGAAACAAAGCTGTAGATAATGACAAAAAAATTGGGTGGTAACCATAGCTTTAAGTCTTTAAGGATTTTTCTTTTCTTTTCTTTTTTTAGCTCAAAAATGTCTTTTTTTCCATAAATATAATTATTCTTAGCTCAGTTAGTGAGATTTAATAATTCATGTGAAGATCTAACTATGAAATAAATCAATTGAAATGTACGGGACTGCAATATAGCTCTATAAACACTCCAATGTTCCAGCAGAGCATTAAATTCACATACTTTAATGGCACTCAAAGGGACTTACATTGTTTAATTTTCTGCAATAGCTTCAAGCTCCATAGTCCACATTACTACCATGTGGCTTACAGTCTAAATTATCATCACCACATTAAACCAAACTGAACACATTAACTGAAATATTATGCTCACTTGTGCTGTCCTTGGCTGACTTAGACTACTTTGGGTTCAAAATGGTCATGCTGACTATTTCCCCCCAATGCTTCTTTTGTTTTTTGTTTGTTGGCATTTCTGCTTTATTCAACAGTGACAGAGGAGACAGGCAGGAAAGACAGGGGACAGAGAGGGGATGACATGCGGCAAAGGGTGCAGGTCAGATGGTGCATGCACAGTGATCCCCCAAAATTCAGCGAAGATGCCCATATGCTACCTGCTTTTCAGTCTATGTTGCTGTTATGCTCACTTTGTGCCATCAAACATTCAACAAATACTTCATAGACGGGGACAGCAAGGAAGCAAACAAACAAACAGAAAAACAAAGGGACAGACAACCAAGAAGCAAACTTTTAAATATGGAGTTTGTTTTTCTACTCCTAGCTGCCAACCTCCAGTATATAATAGTAAAGTTGTTGGTTTAGAGCAGAAGCTGCAGCTGCCTTGTGGATCTAAACACTTCCTGGCAATCCCAAACAAATGATTCTTGTCTGCACCAGCTTTTGGACTCAGTTGGGAACACTGGGAACCTATAAACTGCTGTGGTGAGGTGGTGCTTGTGATACATCATACAGGAAACTACCTGGCCAAGCTACATCACGGCACTCAATTTCAGGTATTATGTTTGTTATTGGCAGCCTGCGGCACCAAAGAGAGTTAGGATAAGGGAAAATGTTCTACACAGAGCCTGGGGTGTTTTGGAGCATGGCTACTAGCCTCTCTTGAGCTGTTTAGTTTTGAGATTGCCGTACTTGTCAGTTCCACTGCTGATATTGAGAAAGCACTCCTGCAAGCGTACAACTGAGGTGAAGTCACAGTCACCCATTACAAACTCCATTTCTCTCTATCTGTGTATCTGGCTGACTGGAGTTGAAGTTGACACACTCCTTCTAGTTCATCAGTTAACTGTTAAATGGTGTCCCATATGCCATGTCGACTGTTGGAGAAGCTGTTGCTGGTAAAGATTAAATCAAACATTTGCTTAGCTTATGGTCTGATGGACTGATGCACCGGCATGTGATCCTGCTACACATGGTGTTAAACGCCTGATATGGAGCCACAGTGAATATGCAAGGGATGAGGTGAAGGCTTGAGTGATGCCGTAAAAGCCTATTATAGCTACATACACTGACACACTCTCACTCTACCATATCCACCTCCAAACATTTATTGTGTGACTTTCCCATGAAGCACAACCATGGGAGAACTCTATAATAAACTGTCTGTAAGGCAGAGACATGGGGATGATCTGCTGGTTTTTGTTTGTGAAAGTATAAGTGAAATGAGGAATGGACACTGACGGATTACACTATTAGACTTAAAAAAAATATGTGAGCCTGGCTGCTAATTAAATTTTATCTTTATGGAATAACTTTCAGAGCAGATTAGTGTCTTGCTTGAGTATTACAGGTGAAGTGGGCCATGCTGCCAAGAGCTGTCAATCCATCAAAAACAATTTCATTCATATGCTACTGATTCAGACTTCATGTCAGGTGGTCAGCTACAAGTGCTGTGTCAGAGGCTTATATCCAAAAACATCAGCTACTTTCTATGGGGAACTCTGGTGGATAAATGGTAGTTTGTAGCACAACTACAGCTAGGCCTGTTCTAGGCCCACCAACTGACTCAGGCGCAGGTTTTAGTAAGCAATATGCACATTAGTTAAGCTTTGAAATACAATTAAATAGACTTTGAAGTGATTTTTCAAAGCAAACCTCCTGCCCCCATACACACACAAAGTGCTGGAAGGAATACAATGATATCACAGATCAATGAGGGATTATACATTAATTAAGAAGCTCCAAACAATGCATTACAGTTTGACTGATATCTTAATCTATCGATTCACAGTGGACTTGTTACAAGAATGCTTTCTTAGTAAGAAAATGAATTTAAATAAATGTATAATTCCACCTCATTTATGAGAAAAAACACTAATTAAAAGAATAACAGCTTTTTCAAGTAGCTAAACCTTTGGCCAAGAGAATTTCATTAAAAGAGTGCCTCTGCAGGCACCAATTAAGGCTTGAAACTCTGCATGCTTATTTAGGCAAAGGTTAACCTCATCTTTAACTGAGCAATATATTTCTCTTACAGTGACTAAAGCACAGAAGTTATCTTTGAGCAAACACAAGTTAAAGGGACTCCTGGCAACATCTGCCATTTCCAAATGGTGCTGCAAATAACTGACTGATGATGCCGATGGTTCAAACACCAGGGAGTTTAAGTGCTTCCATGGCCTGAGCCTCACCTAACCACCCACATGCTGCTTTATACAAACACAAACCTGAAAACCCTGAATTTTAAACACCCCCATCAAATGTGTGACAAATAATATAATATCCTAAAGATATTGTGCCTGTACAGTATGTGTGAATTATCATTCCCTGCAGATAGTTTCTGTCATACATGTTATCATATACTCTGCAGTGTTTCCCATTAATTACCTAGACTATGGCAGCCTGCCACAGTCTAATTTGACCCCCCAGAGTTTCATAATGAACCAAAGTATTTTTTACACTTCTCATAATAACATAAAAGATCTGTAATGTGTTGTGCGCCGTTGCCACGCCCACATACCCACGATAATGGGTATCTTGTTAGAATATTTAATGTTCTGTATAGAAACGAATACCTCAATGTCCAGGGCAATGAGAACTACATTACTCTGTTTCTTGGTATGAATTAACAAAAGGACCTCTTATTGTCAGCACTGTGGAAATTTGAGTTATCCCCTTCAAAAGACTAGCCAAACTAGCCAAAATCTCTGAGCCTCCAGCGTTTCTGGATGCCAAACATCCAGCATTGTTCCCCAGAGAAGAAATAGAAATATTGGTATGCAGTGGACGGCACAATTTTAGACAGGGGTAGGCTCTCACTCCTGTAAGCTCTGTACCATCTTACCATCAAAAACTGAACAAACAAAAAACAACAACAAAATGATGTTCCTGAGAGAAATCAATATAAGTCTTCCTGACTGAGTTAAAATCATTGCACTTTATACTTTTGTAAACTTCATCCTTTGTGTATTTTAGTTTTGGCAGCTGGAAACTTGTTGCCAAACACTTCAAGTAACGAAGCAGTATGTTTACAGCACCTCTTTTTAAATTGAGTAATCACATGTCACGTTTGTTTTTATTGCTAGACTTCACTTTATAAATGGAAAAGACACCACTGTTTACATTGAAAATACTCACTCAACAATTATTCATGTAAGACTGAGTAAGATTGAGATGAGACTGTAAAGAGTGATTTTGGGCTCTAAATAAACTTAAACTTGTTTTAAGTAATACTGTACTATTTATGGTCAGCCAAAATAGATCAAATATCTGCTTAGTAAGCTGAGAGAGGTCTGGCAGGCAAAGGTAGAAGTGTAAAAGACAGATCAAAGAGATCAAAATGATATAAGCCATATGCCATCATATACTGTACACCACCCAGTCACTGCTATGGACAGCAGAATGTCCTCAGTCTGTGAATCTTAGATAACTTGTGTGGAGAGGCCACATCACAACTGCATGGAGAAACTATGATTCAAGCCGTGACAACATTTTGACAGAGGGCAATATTTTATATGGCTTGTGACATGATATTTCATACAGCTGTCAACCTTTGCTGAGGAAGCTTCAGAGATAGAATCAGCCATGCTTGCCTGTAGGGTTATTGATGAAGAACAACTTTGGAGAGATGGATTATCATAAATATCTAGAGCCACAAAATGAAACTGTCGGTGCCCTACATGACCCTGATGCAAGCTATCCTGAATGGATATTTCTCAATTGCAATGTCAGGTCAGAAGCTGTCAGAGTACCAAATCAACACAGATGTCTGATCCGATGAAATAGATCCGTTTTAGTTTTATCTAAGACACTGAGTACAGTTACTCAGGAGTCACTGAATCTGAAATAGGCTTTCAGAAGTTTCTAATGAGCATAATAAAAACATTTTTGCATGAAGTCCAACATGATGCTGGCTACAGTTTTATTTCATATCTCCAATACACAATGTGCTGCTATTTGTCTTGTGTCACTTCACATGCTTTGCAATGGAGCTGCTGGAACATGTAAACAAACAGTGGACCAATTCTGTCTCAGTGTTGCCAGTAGATAATTAGGCTACAACGCTTCTCAGAAACTCTGCCTAAGTTAGAGTACAGTTTAAAGGGCTGAAGAAACGTGGCTGCATTTTAATCTTTATCTGGCACTTTTTCCTCACCAGACAAATTGTTAAATACCGAGAAAAGATTCTACTTCTGACTCCCAGACCTGGCATTCCTCACTGAAACCCAGGGGTACAGCTAGCTGCAAGCTGTGTCATATTTTTTCCATAAAGTATGTCAAGTGGCTGGAGAAAAATATACACTACTCCATTCATGCAGTGCTGTTCTTATAGCACAGTAGGTGCCAAAATGCAAAGAAAAGTTGGACCCAATGAATTTCATTGTTTAGCATTACTGTTTAGCACTGGGTAGTGGCATTTATGTAACTGAGATGTTGTATTTATAATGACTATTACTGTTGTGCTTTTTGCTCAACGTCCCAAAGTGCCCCTCTCAGATTTGGCAGACATTACCAGAGACATACTGTGTAGTAAAACAATCTGAATTGGAGGTCATAATGGGCAAAGATGGAGTTACTTTGTCTTGTACACTGACAGTCATGGCTGAGGATGTTAGATTGCTGTTGTTTTGGTTGTTTCTAACATAAAGAGGGCTTAAAGTGACAACCTCAAGATTTTAAGGAGTAACCTTGAGTCCACAGCTACAATAATTAGCATAGACTTACTGTCTTTTCTTGATACAAGTCACAAAACTTAAAAAGTTATCCCATCCTCTCCCACAGTTAGCCAAAAGTGTATGGTGAAATGCCTCAAATTTGCCTAATCCAGATTTTACGTCTCATTCGTCTCATTAAAGTTATGAAAGCAAATATTTGTAAATTTAAACATATGCAACTTTGCTGATTGTGAAGTCATTCACAATTGGCAAATCTGACCCTGCATTTAGAAAATGTCAATTACTAAGAAGTGATGGCAGCCATAAAAAGATATTTAATCATCTGTGTATATTATTAAGAGCCAGAAAATTAACAATGCAAATTAACAACACAATTAACAAAAAAAATTAACCACTGAAGTTTTCATTGTTTTCTAGCAGTGCCAAAGCAGTCATTTCGCATCATTACACACAAATATAATACAACTGTTATGGCAGCAATTTCAGCCAACAATGTAAGAGCTGTATTCACTGCTGCAAAATTGCTTACGTCGTTTATGAGTTTGAGAAAAATACTTCTAAAACAAGAAGACACAGTCCCTATTAAGAGAGCATCAGAGCAGCTTTAGAAATACTATCTCAAATGCACCAAGCTTTCAGTATGTGAGTGCTAAGGCGTATATGACAAGAAGCCAGAGATATAAATTGGTGTTATTTGAAGTCTTTTTTATAACACATTCATAACCCATGAAAACTGACCAGTGTAGCCATAACAAAGTTTCTGTTTCAAAATTATTAATGTGTTATAAACTATGAATAAATACAGTGTCAGACATTAAAGACCCATTCCTGGCATTGATTAAACCCTTAAAGGACAAGTTTGCTATTTTTGAACCTAGAACCTATTTACAGATTGTCTGGCATTATCCTTAGATGAAGAGACCATCATTTCACCAGTCGCTTCAGTACTGATCCTGATATCGCCGTGCTGCAGGCTGCTGCTGGGCTACAACAGCAGTCAATTGGGCAATCATAAATGGCTTTGAAAAAGATAACATTGCTTTTGCAGAACGGGAAGCTCAGTGTATACTCGTACAGGTCTCAGAATGTTTCCTGATAATACTCATCGCTACCCGAGCATTAAATCAGTACTGCTCAATTTAGAACAGAACTGTTTTATTTGACAAACCAAGCGGTATCTTTCACACTGTCAACTTCCACGCTGTAGCTTGACATTGTAGCAGGCTCAATGTACTTTCTTGCACTGAAAGTTGCCTGTAGAGCAGCTTTGTACGCCTCACCCTAATCATAACCATTAGCCGGGGAGCACTGCTGCCTTACAGTCGACAATGAGGGCAAAAAACGAGATAGCATCATAGCTGAACAGCTGATTTGTGTTTCTGATCTCACGGTGGTGTTTGCTAGCTAATACAGCAGAATTTACACAATCCAGTTTTTTTAAAATGTTAGTAATAATTGTACATCAATGTGCAGTCCAACAAAATGAGTCCCTGTTCAAACACTTTTCACAGGCTTATGAATATGACCTAATTACACAATTCATACTACAATGTGTTATCCAAATAGCTACTTACAGAATTAAGAGTGGTCTCTTCAGCTCAAGCCTGGACCTCTTCTTCAAATTTATTTTGGGGAAATGGAAAGAGGGTTTCCACAACTGTCCAGTTTATAAGTATTTGAAAGTCTATGCAATCTGTTACACACGTTGGAGATGACCCACAGTCAACTACGGACACATCAAGATTCTCTATGACATTCAGTAGTAATAAAACCCACTTCCTACAGAATAAACCTCCTCGCTGGTCATTTGTTTGGACTTTTTGCAAAAACACCACAAGTCCCCTAAAATTCTTGGCTTTGGCTGGCTGTGCATTCTTCAGCCTCTTTGTCTTCTCTCACTCTGTTGCCATCCATTTCTCAGAGTTCCTCATCAGTGTGTTCTGGCTCAGACTTGAACCCACTTGCATCAAAGTCAAAATTATAGTCTTCATCTTCATTGTAATCAGCACAGAAATCCAATGTGTTACTGTAGCAGCAGGTAAAGAAAGGACTGACTGCTACTAGTTACATTTTGTAACCGCCTCCTTCTCCTAGCCAAAAAATAGAATAGGTGTAATATGCGGTATTTTCAAAATATACAGATTGCCCTAACTTTAAATAAAAAAAAAAAAAATTGTTATTTATATTTTAGTAGTTAAAAATTAATTGTGAAATGAGAAATGAGTTTTGTTACAGTAGTAAACTATTAAGAGTTCAACATGTTGGAGTGGTGGCAAAGGTTGGTCACAGCCCCGCCCTAGCTCTAACAAAGATTTTAAAATCATGATTAGCTGTCGCACAGTCAGTCCTGGTAAGTCTGTCCACTGGGGCACCCCGGTAGTTCATTGTGTAGAGCACGTACCACATTTTAGTACTGCGGCATCCCGGGTTTGGTTCCGACCCACGCTCTTTGCTGCATGTCAATCCCCTCTCTCTCTCCCCATCCCTCCTGTCTATCTCTACTGTCACTGTCGAATAAAGCAGAAATGACAAAAAAAAAATAAAAATCTGTCACTCAATTTGACAGTGAAAACTGCCTCTGCTCTTGTATGATTTATTCTTTTATTTAAGATTATAATGATCATTTGTTCTTCTATTTAAGATATTTGATATTAAGATTTTAAGATTTTAGTTAAAGGAGGAAAATTGAAAGCTCAAAGTGTATAAAGAAAGTAAACAACCAGAACCCCCCTGTGCACATCATTTTGTGGAGATGCTTGACAAGAAAACTTAAACCACAATATGGGGTTTAACTTTTCTGCACGCAGGTTACAACCTGTAAACATACCAGTACCCCTAGGAAAACAAACTGGATACTGCCAGTCTCCACAATATCAGTCAAGTCCAGAAGATGCTGCTTGAGGACATCACAAATAAGAAACTTGGCTCCCGTTTCTGCTTCAGGGAGAGACATTCTCATATGTACAAATCCTGACTGAATTGTCCAACTTCAGTGGAATAACTTAAGCAAATTCAGTATCAATATGTATTTTTACTTAAATTCACTCACAATCCCTCTCTCATGCATTACCAAAAATGCATTTTTCCAAGCTGTTTTTCAGAAAATCTCTTCCTGGAGTTGCATGCCCCTGAACCCCTCTAGCATTTAGGGTGAAGTGTCCTTATTTAAATTTTCGCCCTTGCCCTTGGGAGTGTGTATGCATGCCATTGCTAGTAATGCTTTATACTTGGTTAAGCTTACAGCACAGTCGGTATCTGAATGGCAAAGCAAGAAGGGAGGGAGCAGTCTGTTTTGAGAATTGCATGGCAACATTTGTTTGTGGAGGGGATGATTGGATAAGGCAGGGAATCCTCTAATGGCTTAAATGTCAACTGGTCAATAAAAAGCCTGGCATCCTGTCACTTTGTCATTTGTACTGAGACAGAGGATGCTATTAAAACTTGCTGCTAAAATTACCAACGTGACATTTCTCCTTTTACTTACTGTTGTTTCTCATGTCTATTTTCCATTCTGTCTGCCAGTAACCATGAATTGGGTCCCCACAGATTTCTTCAAGTGTTTGACTATATATTCTGACCTCAACGATTACTACTGACAGTGAAGAAACTTCTGTAAGCTTGGCATTTAATTAAACTCATAATTTCTTACATACCAGAGTGCATGTCTTATGTTTTCTGTGAGCATGTGGTTTAGTGGCAGGAAAGGTTTACAGAAACCAATCATAATTCAAGAATTAATCCTAACATGATACTCACGACAGTTTGCCCAGCATGTCCCACAATATTGAACTAGATGTACTGACATGAGCCCAAAACAGGTTAGTACTCTGAGTACATTAGATCTGAATGAAAAAAAAAGACAACATGAAACAAACTAGACACCTGATCTAAGAGGGCTTAGGCCCTCTGTTCATCAGGCACCTTGTTATAGCCAGCGGTGCTCAGCAATTGCTTGTGGGAAGAGCTAGTCACTGCTGCTGCTGTTGCTATTTGGTTAAAGCTAAACTATTGAATGTGGGATTTCAGCAGTTTAAATATTTTTTACTTCTCGCACTCTGATGCCCTAAACACCAAAATAAACAGTACCGCTGTCAGTGCTGTCAACATTTAATATTACATCCCTTACAGTTCCGGTGGACATGCAGTCTGAGAGCTTTTTTCAACAAAATTGTTTTTATCTTACTGCAAACAATAACAGTACTAGGTGTAAATGAATAATATCTCCCACTGCCAGAATAAAGATAATATTTAAAATTAGATATGACAGTGTAACATCAGTGATTCCTCTGCAACAAATAAAGCATGTACTTAAAATTCATAAAAATTCTTATGGGATTTTTGTAGACTCTACACATATAAGATTAAAACTGCCATTCATCAGATAAGATGATTGAAAACTCTTTCATATTGAATGTGTCCTCTGAGGAGTTTGATTTTCTGTGTAGCTCTGAAAATGGTAACAATGAATATGTTATGGGGTTCAAGTCAGGAAAATAATCCAGGCCATGAACATTCATGGAAGCTTTCTGCTATCTATTCTCAGGATTAAATCAATGAATACAAGTAAACAAACAAACAGAGAGCCAAGATAGGGATTGCTGCTCAGGCAAAACTGCAGCTTGTGTCTTCTGTTAATGAGCCAACCCAAGACAGGCTGCCCCTGTTTGAGATAAAATTGCTCTGCTGTCTGGATAGTCAACAGACACTATTCTAGCCATGATGGTGACAATAAGTTTTTGCTCAAAAAAGCACAAAATAGAATGATCCTACTAAAAGATAGTAGATTATGTGAGAAATTAAACATTTTTCCGGCAGACTGAGTTAGATAAAGTCAAACTGACCTGCACAACAGACTGGTTATATCACCATTTTGTGTGTATATCACACTTTTCTGTGTCTAGCTTTAGAAGCCTGACATTGAGCTGTGCTGCATAAGTCTGTGTGATATGTGGACATAAAAACTTCACTGGTGTTTTAACTGACCTATACCTATTCCTTTAAGGCAAACCCTGGTTCTTTGAAAAGTGAAATGGTCTATGGGAAATGCCTCTGACTATGCCAAGCAATAACATGGTCCAGGCCGGCTGTAAAAGAGAGCCAAACTGGACCATAACTGGGGTCCAACCTGTGGTCAGCTCAGCCATGGGCACCATTCTCACTGCACTGGAAGGTGGGAGATGTTGATATATTTCAGGCCACTTTCAAAGAACCAGACTTTATGTTAAAGCTGAAATGATTTAAATTAGATCAGGAAAAAATCAATTGACAAAACTGAGAAAAAGAAAAAAAATTAAATAAGAACATAATTTAATAGTTGAATTTGTGGCCGACCTGACCTGCTACTACATTATATGTGCATCCGACATATTTATCATTTGGGCATGAATGGTTCTTGTTTTCCTTGATTTTGACTATTGTGTAACCCAAAGTTTGTTTTCAAACTTTGTTTTACTCTATAGAGAAGATGTAACTGCAGTATTGCAATATGCCTTAATAAAGGTGACTGGCTGTCTAGACAGAAACAGTCCCAGCAACAGTCACCTCTTAGCAAACCAACTCGCCGCACAGTATGTGCCAATGAGGGTGTAGTGACATCAAGTAGGCAGAACCTGACAAATCAGTGGGGGGATGCCCAACTCACTGCAGTGCAGTGAGATCTCGGCCCATGCTCTGCTGTGACAACACTATCTGATCATGTGTATATGTGCTATGTACATAGACCTGTGTACAGATGTGGATGTATGATTGTCTCTTATATAGATATTTGTGGATGTATGCTGTATTTATGCATCTATTTTTATGAGGCTCTATACAGACTGTGTCAACAAATTTCCTTGAAGGACAATGAAGACTCTGGGCTCTATTTTCATGCATGCGCACTGCGCAAAGCACGGCCAGTCACTGGCCCAGTGGAATTTTGCTGAGGCTCAGTAAGGGTCCCTCCTCGTGTGTGTGCATTTGGTATTTTGGTGACACGCTGTGTGCCGAGGTGGGAACAGAGTGTGTGTGAATGACATGATATGACAATTTAGACAAAACCTAGCAATGAATTGAACATTCAGGTCAGCTCTCAATCTGAGCTGCCACTGTCCTTGTATGAAATTTCTGCCAAATGTCTGCATATGTTCCTCTAGAAAGAGGAAGTTGTGCCTACTACTTCTACTATTTTAGCCAGCAGACAAGTTGGCTTGTGAGGCTTGGACCAGAAATGCCTCATCTCATTCATGCAAACAGGGGCCAATCTGATGTCATTAATCTTGCCCACAATGAAGGAAAGTAATTTGTTTGACTCCTCACTTGAAAAAATTGGAACAGCAGGTGATGCAGGAGTAATAATATTGCCAATAGTGTCAAATAAAACTTTGGGACTGCCTCGATTGTTATACAAGTAGGTAAGACAAGTAGGTAGCCCTGGCATCCTTTACTACATTATTAAAAGACATTAAAAGTTATTTTAAATAAAGATAGTGGGAATATAGACGGGTGGATTTCCATACAGACGTTCAGCTCTCCTACAGTCTCTCTTTAGAGAGTGAATATTGTCATTTATCCAAGGAGAGGACTTGATCACAGGAGCCGATATAGTTTTAATAGGGGCCACTTTATCCATTACCGAAAGGCAGTCTTCATTAAAAGATTGCACCAAGTAATCAACATCACTGTGCATATCAGGGTTAAAATGGAAAGTGGCAAAAAAACTTTGCAGCAGAGAAGTGATTAAGGATGCGAGAACTAATGATACGCTGGCAGGGTAAGGGATCTAGAATAAACGACAAATCAAACAAAATACATTTGGGATCAGTAATAAAAAGGTCCTCTGAAAATAACAAATCAATATTCAAACCAAGAGTAAAAACAAGGTCAAGAGTATGCCCTCTGTTGTGTGTAGGGCCAGATACATGTTGAGTGAGATTAAAAGACTCTATTAATAAAACTAATAATAATATTAATAAAACTCAAGGCAAAAGTGTTAGAAACATCATCAATATGAATATTAAAATCACTAGCATTGATGAATTTGGATAGCTTAAAAACAGAGGAAAAAAGTCAGTGAGGTCAGTTAAAAATGATCTGTTAGGACCAGATGGACGGTAGATTAAAAGACAGTAAAAAGAATTAGTACAAACAAGTTTAATCATTTGAAGTTTGAAAGAACAGTAAGACTCAGTGTTTACCATCTGATGTGAACTTGTTCCTAAAAACGAGAGCAAGTTCACCACCACAACCTGTCAGCCAAGTGTGCTGATAAAAGAGCAGTCCGTGGGGCAAAGTCCAATAAATGGGAATAATCCATATTCTACTGCCATGTTTCAGGAACATGGCAACAATTCATGTCAGGAACATAAATTACTTACATACCTATTACATACTTCATGACACCTGGTCCAATCTATGTCTGTTCCATTCTATGAATCCTCCTCACACTGTTTTGTAGCCAGTGTCGACGCAGAAGCACAGTCGAAAAGAATCAATACAGATGCAGGGCAACATCTATACAGATACAGGACAACACCTACACACAGGAACAGCAATGGAAATTATTTGTCCAAAATTACTAATTAAGGAGTTCTTACATTTGTTAATTAATCACATTAGCTCTTAGCCTGTCAGTATGGATGGTTCTCTCAGGTGAGAAACATACTGGATATGAAACAGAGGTGTAGCGCTCATGTAGCATAGTTCATTTCATTTTGATGCCCATTTTAGTGGATTACAGCAGACATACCAGGCGCGATGCAGCACAGAGTTGTACATGCGAGCTGCAGGACTCTGCTAGAATGCTAAGTGCCCAAACTATTTTGCCCATGTGCTGTAAGCGGATTTTCTTGGTACACTAGTGACTTACAATGTATGCAGTTTTATTGCCATGTCAATAAAGCAATAAGTATAGAGCACAAAATAAATATAATTGCTGGTCAAGTCCTGTTGTTTTTGTTAATGATATGAACGGGTTTATTCAATATATTACAAAGGATACCCAAACTGTACTTATGAGGGAAAAAGAGAGAGCACTGTCCAATCCAAGTCTCTAAATATTTACTTGCACAAAATAAACCCTACAAAGTTTGCAGAAATGTCTGAATGTAGCACTTGATGCTTTGAATATCCGCTTCAGGTGGATCTGCTATATCGGGAGCATTCACCTCTGACATGCAATAATTGACACTACATTTCCAGGCTGTTTCTCAGTCACACTCTCCAACACAAACATACACCAATCTTACACTGGCTGTCATTTTTCACTTCCATTTAAACACAGGGAGACAGGTCCATCATTTCATTCTCTGTTGCTGACAGGAGCAGGGCAGCAAGACAGTTGCTGGGCATAGGGGCTATAGCTTCACAGGAGCGGTATGGACAGCCAGAACAATGAAAGCCCCATCACTGTGTAAGTCTGTATCTTTTTAATAAAAGAGAGACCAGTGAATGGTGTCGTAAATGTAATTAATAGTGGAAATTATCGAGGCAGCATGCCCAGTGACAGTTTGTTGTGACAGTTCACAGGTGGCTGAACCACTTCACACTGCAAACACTGCACAGTCATTATAATCATTGCATGTCAAAAGGATTACATGCAGTTCTAACTAACGTAACCAAAGTTATCATAGGCAATTATAATGATAATCAGAATTCACGTTTGAATGCACAAACCAACAGTGTTCAAACAACTGTGAAAAACTCTTCACAATCACAAAAATTAAAGGTTGAAGTGAGGCAGTCATATATATTAGACTTTGCTTTTAATATTATAAATTAAAAGGAAAGGCCAATGTTTTTCCTCCACTTTTGTCTTAATTTTTACCCCTTTTAATTTAAAATATCCATTTACTGTTGTTGCATTTGTTCTTGTACAAAGAAGAACCAATGTCTGCAACTTCACCCAGCAGTGAGTCACAAAGTACAATGTGTTACACTTGCAATTGGGACAGTTTGGATGATCCCAAGGAAACTCTCAGGTTGCATGCAAGAAGTCTAAGACAGAAAGGAGAAGATCACAACCTCCAGCCAAGGTTTTAGGATTAGAAATTGTGATCCTAAAAATATGAAGTTAAAAATCAAATAACAGGTTCACATAAGATAGGTTGTGCTAAAATGCTTTTAGCTGTCAGTGCCACTCCTGACTGGACCACTCCCACAAGATTATATAACTCCACGCTTCAGGCTTGTCACTCTCTTCACTTCCCTCCAAATCACTCCATGCAGAACAAAGAGAGTTTATTATAGACTTTTCACCTTTTATAATATTTTTTTTTTTTTTTAACCTTTTGTAATATCTTTTATAATATCTTATCTGGTTGATATGGTGTGTATTGTTTGAAAGTTAACAGATTGTTTTGTATTCATAAAGCTAGATTCCTGAGTTTAATCCTGTTAATTGAGGAGAAAAGAGTGAAATGCCAGATTGTGGATGCATTAATGATGTAAGTTAAAATGAATCTAATTTACCTACTTTATTAGCATTTGTTTGATACTCCTCAAACCTGTAATATTTTCTTTAAATATTCCTTTGCATGGAAAAAAATCATCCACCAACCACTATCCAACTATTAACCATTTCAACCTACCTTTGACTATAAATATTTGTTGGAATGGCTTTCCTGTGTTTAAATGTGCACCATATCAGATATTCTGTGAGCCAACAACACCACAAACAATATAGCCTTTTCAATGGTTTCATTGAGTGATGAAATGTATGCCAGAACCCCCCCCCCACTAGATTTCAAGGTCATATGAGTAAGGCAGAGTGTTTGTATACTCTAGATGTTTTTGATGTTGCATTACTGTACAATTTACATCCTGATTCAAAGATATGCCAGCATCAGCTAACATCAGGCAAACATACTGTAATCCAACTACAAGAGTATGCTCATTAAATGATGTTTGCTAAATTGGAGTACTTAATGAAATGAACAAAATCGTTGTGTCAATACAGGGGATACAAAATTATACAGCTGTAAAAATGCTGCATTCAGTGAGTTAGTTGAGCAAATGTTTCAGCTCATTGCTATGAGTGTGCAAGAGGCAGCAACAAGCATTACCCTGGGACACTAAAGAGCTTCCTAGCCAGATGAGAAAATTGGCAACAGGTCACTTAGATTTACTGATGGATCAACCTAATTAATTCATCAGAGGTGAGGATCAGTCAGTGCCTTCAATCCTGCCGCCTTGTAATGAATAATCCAAAGCACTCCTCTCAGAGTTTACAAATGACTTAATGGATATAAACATATAATTTCACGTAAGTCGGACCAGGAGTATAGGCAGAAATATGTGTCACTAGAAACTGAAATTGAACCTTTTATATGTGAATTTGAATTACTCAACTTGAATAATCTATAATAAAAAAAATTATAGATAAGTGATATCTACTATTAGCGATGTATCTGGAAAATGAAATTACATGGACAAGCTAAGTTTTCACAGAATCCACACAAAATGATACATGTAGGAACATAAAAACAAATTCCCACTATAGCCTGTGGCAGTGGGTACATTTGCACATTAAATTCAAGTGTCTGTCTATGCTTTATCCCATAACCAACGGTGAGTAGCTGGTCACTGGAATCTAATGAGCTAAAGTGTGTTTTTTTTTGGATAGAAGTGTGATGTTATTTTCCACCCACTGCCCTGTCAGATTTACCTATTATGTTCTGATTGTTTCTGCTGGCTCATAACATCGTTAGCAGTGTTGCTTCTTTGCCTGTTAGCTGCTAATTAGCTAGCTAACAAGCTTTGCTACAGGCATACATACCTGTTTGTACTGGCATAAAGTTAAAATATTACTAGAACTTCACTTACCAAAATAAAATGGAGCGCAGACTGCTCAGGCAGTCTACAGTCTAATGTACAGCAATCCATATTATTTGCAGTCTGATACTGGCATGAAAAGTCACTCTTCGGGCCCGGAGGTTGCTGCCTGTACAGTACGTGAAAAGTAATTCTGTGACTTCTGTGACTCTACATTCGATTGCTCTTCCTCAACAGCTGAATGTGTGTCTCAGTGAACCGAAATTGAATTGCGAGAACTGAATGTGGACGCACAGAGTGTTGAGTCTTCAATGAAGATCAAATACAATTTCAAAGCAACTGAATTCAGTTTCATAATATAACACTCAGTTACAGGTTTATTGGAAGTCAGTTCCAAACTAATGAATTCAAATTCAAACTGTTATTCAGATTCAGTTTTTAATGCAATTATTCAAGTTGAGCAATTCAAATTCACATACAAAAGATTCCAATTCAGTTTCTAGTGACACATATTTCTGCCCATACACAGCATGATCAAAATAATTTTAGCCCAGCTCTCCTTAATTGAAATTAAATAGTCAAGGGATATAAAATAAGCCATGTTTGCACATCACACACACAGACACACACACACACACACTCACAAAAGTAATAGTAAACACAGAATATTTTCCCTTGTCAGCAAAATGCCCCAAATTCATTTTCATTTAATTTTCTGTCCTTTTCACCACCTCCAAAATGCAGGTGGACTCTGTCCTTGCTCCGGAACTGTAAATCAGTAAGAAAATTATTAGCAGACCTAATATGTTAAAAATACAGATTTCTCATCCTTAACAGCTACAACATTTAATTGCATCTTCAAGTGTGAAATTCTTTCACTTTGGTCAAAGAAGGGTAAAATAGAAGGCATAAGGAAAGAGGTAAGAAAGACCTTCAAAAGAATTCTGAATTTGCATGTTCATTGATTCTTAAGTCTGGAAGAAAAGAGTGACAGTTTGCAGAATCATATTTTCTGTAATGAATGGCCTGTCATATCAAGCGAACACACACATTTTACGCCAAAGAAACTGATGACTATGAAAAAGGTGGGTCTAACACACTCTGTCTTCCCTCCCGCCTTAATAATCAGCACAGTAAGCGGGGGAATGTAAAATGACAGCGAAAATTGCTGGCAATAATTCAATTGAGATGCAATCTCAATGTTCACTGCTTTGGCTTAATATGCCAAAGCAGTCATTGTTTACTATTAAAATCCATGAAGCTGTTGTATCTGGGTCTGCCTAGCAATAGACTTTGCCATTAGAGGGAGAGGATGAGCTTGAATTTCCAGAATAGCCTCTCGTTTCTAGCAGAGGTCACTGACAGGAGCATGAAGTGATGAGTGATTAGTGGAGAGTCAAAGGTGGTAAGCCAAATGGAGTAAAATCAAGAGATCTACGCCTGCAAATCAACAGTATTCATCAGCAGAGAATGTGAGCAGGAAAACATTAAATGCAAAGGCTCAGAGTGAAAACCTTTGCTCCCTATATGCCTCAAGTACAGGGGAAGTGCACCACTTGTCTTTTAGAGGATAATTCCTGGTTACAGGAGGGTCCTGACCTCAATCTAATTTAATGTGAGAACATTCCTAGCAAAGCAAACACTCTCACCAAAAAGGATTCTATCAGGGAATTGAAAATGGTTCTACATCTCATTTCATAAATGGGCCCTGAAAAGGTTCTGTATATGGAACCCCAGCTCTTTGCAGCTCTTTGTAAAGAACCCTTAGGTTTCTTTGAAAAGAACCTTAGGGTCCTCAATAAACAGAACTAAATGGTTCTTTATACATTACTCTCAGGGGCTATATATTAAGTGAAATATAGAACTGAAATGGTTACATATAGAACTATACCCAGTGGAAATTTACCAAATGATTCTATTTCTTCTTCTTTTAGTATAACTATTGAAAATACAATAATGACAATGACATGAGGAAATAATTCAAATTTAAATATAATATTACAGATCCATAGAGAAAAATAACTGCAAACACTGACTGCCAAGTCATTTGACTGATCTCACAGAAAAGAAGAGATAGATATTGTAGAAATACAGAGAGACAGACAGATAGATAGATAGATTTTCCAACCATCGAGCTCTGTCATGTCTGTGTGTATGTGAGAGAGGGAGAGATGTAGGAGAGAGACATCTCAGGAGGAGAATAATACTTAACATGTGCCCTGTTCGTACCTAATATTCAATTCACTGAGTGGTTACAGGGCCGACATTATTTCAGTAGGAATAATTCATGGGCCTCGGAGCACATTTCCAAATTACCTCTGATCCATAACTACAACTCAGAAAACAGCATTGTTTTATAATGCAGATACATCTTTAAATATCATGGCTTATCAGCTGACTATGGATGTTGTGGATAATACTGACTGAGACTGCCTAAAGGAGAATTCAGGTTATTTTCAACCTGGAACATTGTCTTCTTAGCTTTTGCCATCATGGCGATTGTGTTGAAAATCCACTCACTTGCTTCACCGTAATGCTTTCATACCTCCAGGTCACTCAAAGAACTGCTGTCCAATACACACGCTCAGGGCCAATGGGTAATCTGTAACAGTTGAACCAAAAAGTGATTAAAAGAGTAAATGGATTAAATCATACAAAAACAACAATATGGCCCTTTAATAGAATACTTCCTGTCAACAGAGCTTAACCAAGAATGAGGGCATTTTGTTTCAGAGGAGACCCAAAAAAAGCATCCTTGATTACATGGCAGACACAACTAACCTGATACTCGTTTTACTGAACCGATTTGCTAGGCAAGGCAGCTGAAGCAAGCCTTTTCTTCAGATAAGGGATTTACTTGTTGGCTAAATGACTACCATGAATGCCACTTGAGTATAAAATATTCTTAATATACTGTCACCAGTAACATTTTTAATTAAGATTAAAATTAGCTGTCTAGCTAGTCTGCTTTACCCATATCTCTCAAATATGATGCTACTCATGCATGCAGTCAGTGCAACTTGAAGTTAATGCAACACTTTTGCTAACATTAGCAAAAAAATATAAAGTGTAAGCCTAGCTAAAGAAGATGTCTCTTTAGCTAACTGTATTAATACCATGGTGGTTCACAAAATAAATACAATCCTTAATATCCTATTTAAATAGTAATCTATTATCATTTTTACTTTATTTTTCTTGCTTCACTTATTTCTTTCACTCACCTGCCAGAGTGAGTGACTCTTGAAAAGTACTTAAGACGTCGGTATGCGTTCTCGCTAGGCCTCTAACATCTCAGTTGTGAAGGTGAAATGAAATTCCATTTTAAAAAACAAAATAACATTACTGATCCATGGTCATGGCTTAAGACAAGATGTTTAAGGACATATGTTTAAAAATTAACATTAAAATTCTTATTCTCAATCTGAGGCTACGTCCACACTAATCTGGAGAAATCTGAAAACTCTTATCCGTGTAATTTTTTTCTCCGTCCACACTAGCGTTTTCAGAATGTTTTTGAAAAATTGGCCATCCACACTGAAATGGTGAAAATGCTTAAATTTACTCAATAGACATGCGCAGTTGCCTAAATCTGAGGAAGCTGCGCCACAAATTTACGTTTATAAGCAATATCAACATCACTTCTCCATCTACATCCATCATTACATCGCTGTACATGAAGCCAACGATGTCACAGCTTTAAATATCAACACAGGAGTCCGGCCAGGTCGGGTTTCTCATCAATGTGTTGAACTGTGGCACCATCATTTAATTCCTATCACCGCAATTTCACCTTGATCAGAAAAAAATGCCGTTATGGTTGCTATGATCATTGCAGTGGTTTCTATCCTCTCCTCATGTTCACACATACACACACACACACACACATTTCAGTGCAAGGTCCATGTATGATACGTCATGAAATTCTCCATTTTCACAGTTTTCGCTGTCCACACTACAACACTGACCCTGGCGTTTTCGGATTCATCCACTTGGGAGAGCGTTTTCTAAAAGCTCTGTTTTTGGTGAGTGAAAACGCTGTTTTAGTGCGGACAGAAGGGCAAAATGGAGAGAAAAAGATGCGTTTTCAGATTTCTCCGGATTAGTGTGGACGTAGCCTGAGTAAGTAGAGCCTTTGGGCAAAAAAGGTTCTTTGCAGAGTCATGTTTAATGCACAAAGCCTTCAGCTGAAACTGACTTGTTGAAATCACCCTAGATGAGTGAAAGCACTGCTGAAATTCAATATCAAACCATTTCCAAGTATATTTTTTTTACAGTGTACATTATGTCTGAGGGTATACACCCTTAAAAACATCCCTCTTTGTAGAAGTACAACCCATACATTAATTTGGGACAACATAATCATCAGTAACACGGTTCAAAGTGTACACTGTTCCACCTACTTGTCTAAAATGGCACTGTAAGGTAAACATGCTATGAACTAAACTACCATACTACACTATGAATGCCTCTATCACATCATCTCCTATATCTGCACTGTTAAGAAACATTTGATCTGCATGTGAGCGGAACAGTGCATTAAAGGTTCATGATTTGAATATTTAATGGATGCTTTCTTTGTTGCAGTCACTTTTATGCATATCCTCTGCATGAGATTGGGTATAATTCAAAAACAAGAGCGCAGCACATTCCTAATAGGCTGAAGAAGGCTAAGCAGTTTTCTAGGTTACATTATACCCTCTGTGTTTTCAGCAAAATGAAAAGGGGACTATTCAACCTTGTACTGCACTGTGTTAACTGCAAATTTCTGCCTTATACGTTTCATCAAAATGTTGTGACAGGAGAGCTGAATTGAAGTTTGACAGAATAATTGAGATCCAAAATAATGCATTAAATTCATTATAACAAGGAAAGGAAACTAAAGAACTTGTCAGTGAGGCTGCACAGTTTTGTCAAATTTAAATTTGAGGAGACAAGTATGTTCCAGCTAAAATTAGCTTTCTGTGAAAATGAACACCTACATAGGCATGAGGAATACTATAAGACATGAATACTTACACAAACAACACTATGTGCTGTATGTTTTCATACAGTGACTGCAGAGGTGTTATACAACCCACTTGAGAGTAATCCACAATTTCATGAGTATCATGATGACTCACACAGGCCAATTCAAAGCAGAGATCACTGTGGTTCATGGCACAGTATATGCCAGGAGATTAGTATACCTGCACTTTCTATTAGTGAGCTTACCGAGCGGCCTTTGTATTAACTCCCTGCTGCAATCACCATATTAGGCTCCATATTAATCCCTCGAGCAAACACTGAGCAGCATACAGAGGCTGTCCTCAGAGAGCTCCAAGAAAAGGAGTGAGGACTACTTGAAAAGTATCATGACTACTAAGGGTTGGAGACATTCAGAGACAGTGAAAGATTCATTTTCACGCAAGTCCCACTTGATTTTCTCCGAGCATGTGGGCTTATCCCTTGAAGTACTGTACTGAATTTGTGGGTCTGTGCTGTGTGAAGTTGAATCTGGGAGCCAACTCTGATGTGCTTTCCGCTGACTAGATGGAAAGAGAGGTGCCTGCCTTAGGAGGAAACGCTGCTGAAATTAGTATTTGTGATAATTAATTTATGTATAGACAACTAGAGAACCTAACATACCGCCTTAAGAGAAGTCTTGCTGTGCACATGAAGAGGTGGTATGTCCCTTTACTTTCAAGAAGGTCATGAAAAATCAATAATATTCTGTAGGACAAAAGGGAGGTCACATCAAAGTCATGCAGCAAGAGTTCACCGCTAAAACAGTTAGGTCAAAGTCTGAGTAATACACAGTGGGTCAGAGTTTTTATTTTCACTCAGATATTTCCACAGTTTGGAGGGCAAAGCTTAAATGTTCTGAGAAAATATTCCTTTATTCATTTCTAAGTGTGGGGGGAAAAAATTGCAATCTTTTTGAAGTCAATGCCGCACATTTATTAAAGTGGTGTTATGCAAAATTCTCAAATGGCACAAGAACATCTGAGAGGTTGTCATATACTGAAATTTGAAAGGGGACATTTGAATGAAACACGGCCTGTCTGTCTCATACAATGGGACGGATGAGTGTGTTCAGCCGGTTTTAGGGTACTCCATGGCATCTGCTATAACATAAACACTGTCAAGCTAAGAGCCCCAGTTTGCTCCCTCTGACTGGTGCTGAAAGTGCTAGAGGTGATTCCTCCCCATTCTCCAGTGGTCAATTACGAAAGCCATCAGGATTTGTCTTCATCTGGGATCATTTCAGTATTTCCTCTTAGCTTGCAATCCCTTGTGATGGGACTTTTATCATCGGACTGCTCTGCATATTTATAGAGCTTCTCAAATACAGGTAGCGTAAAATTAATAGACAGCACCATGGCCCGGCAATATGCACTGTGCGGCAAAGGTGATGAAGAGGACACCCCCTTCCCTCTCCCTCTTTCTCTCTGCCACCTCTTCTCTTTCCCTCCTTCCTCCTGTCTTCCTCTTTCATCCAAATCGCTCTCTGCTCTTCCTATCACAACCCATTATTAATCCAGAAACACACACAAACACACACACACACCTCTTGTGCCCATTTGAGAGTTCCGCAAACAAACAACATAAAAACGTAACAAATGGAATCTGCATTGTAGGCACACACCACAAGTCTCCAGAGACTCCTCGCTTGCTGCCTCTAAATAGTGGAAGTCTGAAGTGTACGGGGCTCTAAAACTGCAGCAGCGCCGTCTCCGTTGGCAGAGCGCCAGCAGGAAAGGTAGGAGCTTCACAGAGGATAATGATACAGCCTTGGTTGAGGGCTTATCATGGGGAGCTACTCTTGACAGCTGAAGTGACCCCCGCCACTAATTAAAAGTTTGGCTCAGAAGAATAGACTTTGTTAAGTTTGATTTAGATTTGATCTCAAAGGGAAGGCGGGAGTGGTCTTTAGGAGATTTTCTGTATAGAATTGTGACCCCCTGAAAGGAGGAGAGGTTTTAGGTTGTATTTAAACACTGTCAAATTATATTCCAAGATCGGAATAAATCATTCAGCCTGTGGAATAAACGTTCTAACCAATAAGTCATGTAGTAGTCTATGTGTCATAACATTCAGAACTCAATGAAACTGGGTTGGTAAACCTACTGTGTGCACTGCAAATCTTTCATTTCTGCTTCTCTTGCATCTTGCTCTACAGGTGAAGCTGAGGTCTTCATTTTCTGGTCAGTTTTTAGATCTTGTTCTATTCTTCCTCCCCTCAACTTAACGCCAAAACCTTGGTCATATGGAATTGCAAACTAGAATTTTTTGAGTATTACAGCACCACTAATCCAGTTTTGTTCATGACTTCCACAAACACCTTTAAATTCACTGGCCATTACTACAACAGCACAAATCCACACCCTTTATAGCTGGACATTAGCAGCTTACACACCCACTCTTTCTCCCTTGGGACCACAAAGCCTGGGTATTAACACATGCACCACATGAATTTTAAGTAACAAGTATCCCAAACTGTCAACCAATGAGGCTCAGTGTTGCCAGCTCGCCTCAAAGGAAAGTAGCTATTAGCCTGTTCAAAAAGTTACTACAAGTTGGCAGATGAAGTCACATGCCACCTTGCATGACAATATATTTGTTACAGTCCCCTGTTCTGAGTTAAGGGAGGGGGCTATGCTATGTATGGGAAGTGCTAAGATCATCAGACTTTTGGAATAAACACGTTTGGAATAAACAAGTAAGTAGCACAAATGTGCACGGATTGGTACAGAATTAGCTGTCCCAAAGTATCACCAAATGCTTTGTGGCTGAACTCATAAATATTGTTCCTCGAAAAAGCAGCTGAGTTACTTTTCAGACATTAGGTCACCAGAGGGCTCTAAAACCCTCTAAATCTAGCAACAAAGTCACTAAGGTGGGAACAGTGGTGAGGTGCTGATCACAGGTGCATTGTGGGTTTCATGCATGAAGCTTTTAACTTGTCACCCAATCAAGGAAGCTGCCTCATTTACTGCCTAGGATTTTATCATACGCTCAACTGCCAATAAAGTCACACAGGCAGGTGATACTCTTTGTAAGACACCCTGCACAGATGTATGGAACCTGATACTGTATTCACATCATACTGTATTTAAATCTAAGCTGCCAACAGGGAAATATGGTTTATGTCAGCCTCCTACTGGTAATTAAACGATAGACGCAAGGATTTTCTGTGGGCTCCAATAACTCCCACTTGCGATCAGAGATTATCTTTCCTAAACAGAAGGTTGGCCGCTTCAGAATGGCAAGAGATGGCACTTGAAGCACTAAATTAATAGGGGTCAACGAGGGATTTCACAAAATCACAAACCATTGGAATTTAGATGCATTATCTGCCTATATTCTCTCATTTCTATAGGAAGTAGAAACAGCGCCGGGTCAACAATTCCAACTGGAGGGATCAGGCAGGGGGTAGTTATTCTGTTAGATTATTATTCTGTATATTGGACCTTGTACATGTAGTATGTGTACACATGCATGTGTATGAACGTTTACGTGGTGGTAAATATATGAATGTATATGTATGTACATACCAGTCTCTCCAACTGACTTCCTGCTCACTCTCTCCAGGCTCTCTGGCTCTAGCTCTGACTGTCCTCTCTCTGCAGCCTCACTGTCTGTAGTTTTTTCAAAGAAGATGATAACATCTGTTGAATTTTTTTTCCCCTCAAAAATGGTGGATCAGAAGTTTTCTATCAGTTAAAATTGTGGCTTTGTTAGTATTCGAACAGCATTATCACATTCTTTGATATCATCTCTTGCATTTGAATTCATATTCATTCATTTATTTTCACTGAATGCAAAGCACCTCAGGAGCCCAGGATATCAATTTATAATCTCACACAGAAAAAATAGCTATCAGGCTATTTAATGCTTTAACAGTTACATATGTGACAATGGTACGATAATAAAATGTTATCGGAGTAAAATTAAGTGAAAATTCTATTGTCAAGTCACCTTCACTAACAGTAGCAGCAAAGCATCGCTAGCTAGCAAGAATTCGTTATTTGATATTGACGTTAACCTTACTAGCTAACTGTTGCCATATAACCTACTCTTAGTTTCATAACGTCAAACATGTTACCCAACTGTTAGAATTACACAAGCTGTACGCTGGGATAATAAAAGCAGTTTTAAAACATTTTGTTCACCTTGCCTTATATCTCCTCTGAAGGGCATCAGATACTTTGCTCCTCTCTCACTGAATTATTCTTTTCTTCTTGGCCCTTCGCGCGCTCTCGGGAGATTTCCTCACCTTAAAGGGACCCGACTTGAAAATGTGTTAAAAGTAAGTTCCCAGGCTATGTTGCCACTAGTACAGTAGGATTGCAGAAAATTGATTCCTTTTTTTCCTGACCGTTTGGGCTTGAAGTCAGTTTTGTCGTCAAGCTGATAGAAATTTGGCCCTAATGTTAATTTAATTTGTCGAATGCGTAATATATATACCATCATTTTTAAACTAAACATTTTCTTACCACTCACGAGTGACTTAAGTGAAACTGATTCATGACCAACATTGGTTTTCTTTTGCTTGCAGCTCATTAACCAGCAAAACAGCTACTACTTTTATACTATATATTGTATAAAAGTGTTGTGTGTAATGGTCTTTTGGGAATATGTGTATGCCACTTGTTTCAGAACCTTGGAAAAATTAAAAGTTAAAATACTGTAGAATCACATAAAATAACCGCCCTATCTCGCTTTGTAATTTTAGCTTGCATACAGGGAGTGAGAATCTTCCATTCAAGGATGATAGTCTTTGTTGGTGTCAATCACGGTCCAAGGTAATCGGAGTCAAAATTATAGGTTTTGATCACAATAATATAATAAACTCTATTTAGGAAAAGCAAACAATCTTTTAAGGTCTCATGATTGTTTTTGCCGTTGTTAACAAACTTGTTAATATAAACCGTTCTCCTTACAACTGATATCTTGGATGTGGGTGTATTCTTGTGCTACTGAGGTCAAAATATGACCTCTTCCACATTGTAGCACTGACATGTCATTGGATTCTTCTACTTCTTCCAACATGAATTGAATGTGGCATGAGCTCCTTCATGTTGTGTGTGACTTTCTGAGTCACACATATAATACAGCCCTCCTTCTGCAATCATACATTGTTGGTTAGTATATTTCCCTGATGGTGTATTTACTCTCTCTGGCCAGGGAACAAGGTGTCACCATCTACAAGCTTCGGTCATGCAGTTAAAGGGTGCAGATAGCTCATTAACACATATAACACTGACCTGGCGTTGGGCTGCTAATAAACCATTTCACTGGGCATCTTATTTCAGTCCAACAATACCATGGCAGAGCTTTGCCAATTAAGTTTGTAGTAAACAGCTTCAATTCTCATTGAGAGTTGTGATTTTGCAGTTGAAGCCACTCTTGGAAGTGTCACACATTTATGTGGCCGTCAAGTGCACCACTTAGGGAAATGTGTTTCATTAAGAGCACCACTTTTGGCTAGGACGGCTTTGCAGAACTGCAGTAATTCTTCAGGTTTATCAAATGATGACCCAGGTGGACGTTGTTGATTAAGCCAATATTTAAAAGATTTAACAACAGACGCAGTGGGCACATTTGCGCTGAAGTGTTTTGTTTCCAGCTTTCTGGATACCGCATTAATCTGTAAGGGCTTGTAGAGAGGTAAAACAACAATTTCAGCATGTCATAGGCCTACTGCTTATATTTGTCGCTAATCATAATGAGTATGGCAGGGGGGCTCTGAAAACACACAAACTGAATATGCATCTGTGGAAAAAAAGCCAACAATTTCAAGTAAAAAGACTTGTTCATCATGCATAGTGTCAAATGAACAGCATCCATTTTGAATCACTTCTACTGCCAATTACCAAAGGTTTAGCGCACACACAATTAAGGTTGTGGTCAAGACTGTGTTAGTTGAGTCTGAGGGAAGTCCAACACTAATTATACACCAAGACAAGGGAAAGTGAAGTCTTTTTTTTTTAAAGACCAGGGCAATTATTTGGTGGAGCATAATGAGTACTACGTGACTGCACTCCAATTATACAATGGGGAAAAAATGAAAAGAGTCTTGCTGTCTTCTAAATATAGGAGTTTATTTTGAGCAATCAGTAAATAGTTGAATAAATGAATTACTGGCAGTGGCTAAGACAGAGACAAGACCAAGTCCAAATGGGGAAAGACAAGTTTGAAACCACAGATATCTGGATGGGACTGAGAGCGGACCGAATGAATATGAATCACAAACGCGCAGCAGAGTCAGGATACAGGATGTCGATTCACGCATGGGAAATCTACAGTGAATCTTAAATAGTTATTGACAGCATTCCTGTTGGTAAACCTCTCTCTAAGCCTGGAATTGATTGTAAGCTGCACGCTGATGCAAATGGCTTTGCAGCTGTGAATGTTTGATAAATGTTGGATCAGTGCTGAATGCAGGGTGAAGAGTTCAGGGGTTTCATTTCCAGTGAGACTCACCTGATCTCCCAGGCTCTTGTTAATACTGTGGCCTTGACCAAAAGGCTTGTCTGTCTGCAGACATCGATTGGCAACAAAATACTAATGTGTTTATTGATGTGCTAAAGCAGCCATAAAGATTAGATATAAGCAGATGATAAAATAGTTGTCAATGATTAATCGTTGCTAACCTTGGACTACAAAGAGGAATATGCAGCTCGCTTTCTCTCTCTCTCTTGCACACAATCATCAAGAACCAAGCTTAATTAAAGGCATAACTCTTTCTTTACTTTTTCGTAATATTCCCATACATTTATTTCACAAAGGTGTACACCGGTAGACCGTTTACATCTCAGTATCCATCCTGCACCCTCGTATTGGCAAGAGTTCAAAGCCAAAGTTATTTGATCAAGGAGATAGGGGTTTTAATATTCAAAAAGAGGTTCTGGCACTATGAAAGATTGAAAGTAGCTTTTCTTCTAAATCCTTTGCTGTCCAGTTCGCTACACGAAGATAAATGCTGTGTGCATGACACTGCTAAGAGTTAAAGAGGAAAGGACAACTAAGATCCACCCAGGGTTCCAGTTTTCGGTCCCCTGGCTAAAGAGGTGGTTTGGGTGGTTAAGTGCCCTGTCAAATAAGGCTGAAAAATGCTACACAGTTTTATCAAGAGACTAAATAGAGCATGTTATTTTTTCTTTTGGGGGGAAAACTGCCCTTAAACAAACTGCCCTTTGAATCAGTTATGACTGGCTTTATCTCATTTGTCATTAGTGAGGGTGATAGTGGGATGATTCAGCCTCTATATGCAATCAGTCACCTTCAATATATTTTAAAACCTGGAAGACATGCAAATTACAAGGTTATATTCTCTCTCATTTTTCATTTGAGCATGCAGTGAAGCTCAATTCACACACGCTTGTATTAAATGTTGATGTGAAGACGCTTTATAAATGTACCTATCAAGCTATCATTAATTAATTAACATGGATATTACTTTTACTTCATCGGTGTGATTGATTGGATGTGAAGGAGAATAGAGGACAATTTGAGTACAGTTCCTAATCATCTTCCCTCTATTGCTGGACCTGAACCTGTGCACCCACCAAACAAAGCATAGTTTTCCTGCTCTTCTCTTGCACTCTCATCTGAGGATGCCATGGAAATCAATTAGAGACACATCAGCAGCTGTCGGAGCCGCCGGAGGGAGCTAGTCTGAGCAAATTAGAAAGCTCTCCCCTCTGTTTCACACTTTCTTTTCCGTGCTAAGAGGGAAATTACAAGCCAATCTATCAATTGATCCATGGGTGAAATGTGCTGTTGACACAAGGACAGACCATCATTATCTCTTTATCTACTTATGGCAAATTCAGTGGAGAAAAAGTGCCATATCAGAGATAGAGAGAGAGGCTTTGAGCGATACAATGCCAGTTTTCCTTTTTGTTAAGTAACTTTGAATCATGTCACTGTGGACTGCTCAAGTGAAAGTAATTCTAGATGTCTGGAGGTGCTAAGTAGGGAATCATGTTCATCTGCCATACGCACCCCCTGAGTGAAGAGATTAGTTCTAGATGAGAAACTTTGGAAAGAGATGATTGATATGGGCACAAAGAAGACAGAAACAGAGTGTGCCAGCACAGATGTGTTTCAGCTGTGTTCACCTATAGACCGACTGCTGGTTCTCTAAGGTTACTGTTAGGTGGGATTAACAAGATGATTACCACCTGAGGAGCTCATACTGAAGTTTACAATCTAATAACAAGGGTTCACCTACATTGCATGGTTTGTTTGTGTGCCTCCTCCATCGATTCCATGGCTTGTATGTGTTAAGCCATTTTCCTGTGATACTAATCCCTGAAGCGGAAATGCTCTTTTGTTTGCCGCTCTCCACAGGGAGCCCAGAGGTCGGGATCAGCTGCAGAGCAGCTTCCCTGGAGCTGCTGGGGATTTGGTGTAATTCTCAAGGACACTTCAGCAGGGAGGATGCTTGCTTGAATGAGGAGCCTTCTAGTTAAAGGACAGTCTCCCTGTGCACTGCTGCTTTGAAACATCCAAGAGCAGGAGGACTAATCTGTCAAAGTTTGTCTGAGTCGGCCTCTCAGGTGTACGTGTTTTTGCAGCTTGACCGGCGGTTCCAAATTAGGTTTCATCATCTCATATTATTGTTTATATGTGATGTAAAGCTGATGATTCACAGGCAAATTTGGGGCAAAATGTGCTGGCCAATTAGTATGAACAACTGGGCAAAGGGCAAAAGTACCTGACATATAGTACCTGACACCTCCATCTTGTTGTTTCAAGTGAAAAGGTAATAATTTATCATTTATGATATACTTTCCTAACACGTGTCTTATACATAGGTTTGTGTAGTTAACAATTAAGACTAATCAATCCTACTGGCAGCCAACAGCTGGCAGGGGGATTGTTTGTTGTATAGTTTGTTTTATAGTCAAGACAGGGACAATGACAGAACGTAGTAACCAAGACGGCTATTAAGAAGAAAAAAAGATATGATGTTGTAATCAACAACTCTCATCACTCTCATCATACTGTCCTCCATTATTCTTTGAATTGTTTGGTTAAGGACAGGTTATCTGACCAATTTTCTTGTTTTTGACTGGTTGAAGTTAAAACATTGCCAGCAAAGCTTCCTTTCCAATTAAGCTTGGCTGGATTTTCAGCGGACAAATTGTTTCCAGTGAGAAAGTATTTCCAGCAAAAAATTGACAGAAAATGTTCATGAAAAATTTGCTAGTGTACTATCAGTTTAACACAGTTTGTGAGAAAGTGTCTCTGCAGCCTGCTGGCCCATTGGCAGTGTGTTGAAGCAGAGTCAAACAGAAGGTGCCGTGGGTTGCAGGCTGAGAGCGAGGATGAGGAGATTGTCCACTGATCCAGAGGAAAATAATAGCTCAAACTGTGACTGCGCTCCAGTTTTTGAGCTGGAACTGTTGACAGGCTCTTGACATCACCATCAGCAAAACTTTTTGTGTGTTCTGCAGAAGACAGGACAGAGAGAAATTGCTGCTGGTATTTCAATCTTGATTGTTACAGCCAAAAATTGTGTGTAAAGATAGGTTCCTGCAAAGCAGCAATTACTGCAGATGTATGTGTTTTCATGATGAAATACATGCATATTTGACCAGTGTAATGTGAATTCAATTTCTTAAAGTATTATGTTTGAGCACGTAGTGTGTACTTTAAAAGGTCAGTGGTTCAGATGACATTTTTGAGAGGTTTTATAATGGGGTCCAGCGATGCATGGAGAGCACTCCAACCACACGCCACAAAAACACGGCAACACGCAGAGTGGAACACGTCTGCTAATTGATGCCGCCCTTTTCCATTTACAATGGGTGTGTGTGTGTGTGTGTGTGTGTGTGTGTGTGTGTTCAGGAAGCTGTTTGTTCTTTACTTCCCTCACTTTGTTCTTGTCACACACCTCATTTCCCAAACATTGGATGGGGGATGTAAAAGAGACAGTTATTGACACATCATCAGGTCTGAACAATGTGTTTCACACCAGTTAATTACTGCCACTGCTTTTGTCTGTGGTGCGGCCAAATTGTGTGTGATTGCAGTAGCAGTTTTAATTGCTAAATTGATTTAGTGTAATGTCATGGATCTTCTCTTGGTTTCAGTGTGACAAGGTTGTGTCTTTGGATGATGTGCTGTAATCCGATGCTTCCTCATTTCTTTTATGAAACTAAATTTGCACAGATACTCTGTGTTCACATCCCTTTTAAGTACAGGATAATGAATGTAGTGGAGGTTAAATCCACCTAAGCTCAATTTATTCACTTTTTTATTTGAGGAATAGAGTTCACTCAACGATTTAAGCTGACATAAATCTTTCTGAGATAAATTCATAGTACACATTACCCTAAGTAGTATTACAATTAAATTGATGTGGTCTTTTAAGGTGAAAATGGAAACATAAATTAATGTTCTGAAATTCTGCTTTATATTTATATTTGTAGTCTTTTATTTTATGGTGATCACTGACAGTAAGTCATAGTTTGTTTGTTTTTGTCTTTTTGTTACATCACTGCTAGTCTTTACAGTGTGCATCAAATTTTGTTTGTTGAGTGTATATAATTATGGCTGCACATGCCAGTAGTTCAGATTAAAAAACACAAATTAAAATGAGTTAAATTGGTTTGTAGTAACAAACTATTATATTTTCATTATACCAAGTCCACCTGCATTTGTAAGAAAATTAGTCACTACAGTGTCTCATCTGGTTCACTTGAAAAACTCATTACAGAGATGATCAGAAATTGTTGAGTTCAAATCCAGATAAGCAAATATAAATGAGTCTTAAAATAAGGTGTCTTCCAAATAAAATAAAATACGTTTTTTTCCTAGTGTGTAGATACATAGCAATTTATTTGTACACACCACTTAAGATAACCAGGATGATTGATTTCATAATTGTGAAGAATTTTAGAGATAATTGAGTTGAATGTTCCCAAGAGTTGCAGGGGGAAGTGATTTATGCGCCTGATGTTACATGTTTTCACAGTTCCACAATCACACAAAATCAATGAAGACATGAATAAAGATGGCCCAAGAATGATGAGCCAGCAGTGATGATTAAATAGCTAAGCTCATCAAAGCAGTTGGTTTAGGCCACACATTATAGTCACTTGAATTGATGGTTTTACGATGAGCATAAACTCCCAGCTCACCCTGCATGACCCATGGTATTCAGTTTCAGTGACTAGAAACTGAAGGAAAACTGTAGCTGCACTTTTGACATGCCCGTGTTAGACAAATACTAAAGGACGGGGAGGCCGTTTCACCCTATGCATGAATGAACACATCACTATTATCCCATGAGCAGCTGAGCAATACTCTCATTGTCACCTAACTGCTCTCTCACCTCGTTTGCATTCCAAGAGCAGGATTTTCCTATTAGGGGAAGTTAATAACTTGCTAATACACAGAAATTCCAACCTCAGCAAAAGGCCGCTCAGCACTTAAAATGCACCAACATGCCCTGAACGAAGCCAGCGAGCACTTGGAGCGCAGCCGTCCAATTTTTGACCCTTTCACGTTTCTCTATAATCTGCAAGTTTGATTAACTGTAATTAATACTTGATTCTTCCTGCCAAGTGTAGGGGACAGAGTAATTTCAATCAACTTTAGTATAAGCCGGGAATGAAGTGAACTCTGTATATTCCTCCCCAGTGGAGCTGTTCGCTTTTTATGTTTCACTCTTGGTTGGGGTATGTGAGCCCATTCACAGGCCTTTCCAGCCGCTCCCTGAGGTGGCCTGTAAAGTGCTGTAGTTGAACATCCAGACCACTGCACGCCTCCCTGCAGGGTGTTATATGTGTAAGTGGCCACTGGTGTCTGTATCAGTCCACGGTGACATTGGAGACTTAAAGACGGGAGACGACCTTTCATGTGGACGGACACGGTCAAGCTGCCTCGAATCGGTGAGGGAGGAAAGGCACGGAGCGGTGGGAACTGTTGCACGTCTTGCTCCGAGGAACGCGCATTTTTACCACCCACTAAACATGTCACTCATAGCCAACGCTCTTGCAGTGATGGCACTCTAACTGAAAGGCCACGCACCGCAGGAGACCACAGCCAGGTTTAGATACACAGTCTGATGTCTAAATTAGGATCACAGCCCAACTAAAATTGCATGCACGGAAAAAAATGAGCTGAATTCACAAAATGCAGCCAAGAGCTCTGCTTAATATCAATTTTTCTTGTTAAAAAAATAGAATTTGAGTGTGTCAGAGCATGCACTTATTATAGTTACCAAGATACTTCTAAATACCTCTTGTGATATTGAATTATGAATGTGCTTCTGTTGGCTACACATTCAATATTTGACTTCTGGAGAGCAGCTTCTGTTTTTCCAGTGCGCTCTAGCCTTTGGTCTTGATTATTCAAAGAGCAATCCACAAAACAATTACTTCTCCAATGAAGAATGACCTGAGGACCACAGCTAAAGAAAATGTGTATTGGAAATGTATTCAAGCCTGGAGTGATGTCATACATTGTTATTAGACTCGTAAATTTCAATTTGCACATTCATTTGGTATTTTGATTTCTCAAAGGTATTTTCATAGCAATGAGCTGGTTTATTGGGACAGGATTTATTAGGCGGAAAGGAGAAATAAGGCTAAAAATTTCTCAGCAGTGGTTTTGAATGATTAAATCACAAACCACTTCTCTCCCACTGTTCATACTCCCACATCCTCCCTCTGCTAGACTGTCTGCAACACTGACAACAGTCAACACATTACCCATCTAAAAATGTGATGGCTTTATGTAAACTGACTGGTTTGCCAATAAGCAACCACTAAAAGTGTTTATCTATCTATATCTCTATCTCTATCTATCTATCTATATAGATATAGAGATAGATAGATATATGATAGAGGATAGATCGATGATAGATAGATAGATATAAGAAGATAAAACCCTAACCCTATTTTACTGGGAAGTCAGTTTTTGGAAACATGAATGGCCAATTTGAATTCAGCCCATGCATGTCATCCATCTCTCCCTGTCCAATGAGGTGAAAAGCCAAAAAATCATTTCATTTTTTTCTTTTAATTGTGACTTAAATACATAAAGACTGATGTATAATTGTCAGTCAGTCTTTGTATAAAAACTCAGACAATAAAATAAAAGTGACAACCCTTTTTTTTTTCTTTTAATCAAATCATGATGTAAACATGGACAGTTGTGGGGCGACATTATTACAGCAGGGGGCGCCACACTGTATTCAGACACTGGGACTTTAAGTTTTTCGGGCAAAGTTACTTGTCAACTTGGGTGCAGTTTGTGTGCATAACCAAGTGAGCCTATGTAATATGAGACATGCCTGCCAACGAACCCCGAATTCAATCACATATACTGAATTGCAAAGATCAAAACAATTACTATACATATGCAGATTCTGGTGAACAACTGCTTGCATATTTCTGGTGGGGGATAAAACAATAGCGTAAACTGGGTACGAGAGAGAGAGAGAGAGAGAGCTGAACACATTCCTGTCCTGTGGGTGCCTCATTAGTGGTGTGAGTCATCGTCGGTGCAGAAATCGAGTGAATGTAAATGAGATGTGATGGAAGGCATCTCCCTGGGTGGCACAGGCTCAGCACGCCCTCAGTGACTACTGTACAATAAATCATCCCTGTGTCAATGGCTTGGCGTTCATCATCAAAACTCCCATTAGAACACCCGAACTCATACAACCCAACTCGTTACACACAGATCAAAAAAAGAACACAGGAGTGAGTTATGTGTTTGCTGTATAGAGAAAACACACAGTATTTCATGCTGAAGATGTGAGGCCGATAGAAAGAAAATGATCTGTAGACTCTCTGTAGCTCTGGCTCTGGGCTGTGTGTGTATTTTAGGGCACCCTTGAGGGGTTCAGACTTATGCAATAGAACGGGGCTTCGCTGAGAGGGCACACTGACCGCTCAAGATTATTCAGTTCTGATCAAGTGCTTTCCCATCCAAAATGCAATGGCATTATGTTTGATTAGCTGTATGAAATGACTATTGATTTTTGTTTGTTTGAATATACAGTACCTGGTGTTTGGGTATGCGCATGATGTATGATTACACAATAAAGTATGCGTAGCAAATCTATGTTCATATCAATTTCTAATTTATGTTGCATTTGGCAGAAAGCCCAAAGAACTGTATCAGTCACTTTCTGCGCAAAGTGACCCACTGCTTTTCCACCAGTACGGCCTATAGGAGGGCGTCTGTGAACAACACGTGACTGGGGCTCCCTGCAGGCTTGGGGTCACTAGGATCACTGTCAGCACATTAATCTGAGTGTACGATGAATAGATTAATGGTAGGTAGTGCCAAATTGTCATCTGGGTGGTGAGATCTCCAATTATTGCCATTAGCGAGAGCAGAAATGAGCTAAATGGTGATTATTGAAATTGATGGGTCTTGTCTCTTTTTGTCATTTAAAATGGTTTTACATATAACATGATTTAGAGACATCGGGAGATGGGTGATGGATAAAAGGGTGCCCAGAAATGAAAAGCTAGTCAGGGTTCTGCTTACCTCAAGGATATTTTACTCCCTATTCTCCCTATATTTCAAGCCATTTTCATGCAAATGCAAAGTCAAGTGTGTGACATTGATTGTAAAGTGGCAAGAAAAGTGGCAAG
>OMKZ01034060.1:0-12354 GCA_900302535.1 Neoniphon sammara | reverse complement strand
GACTTCTTTTTGCAGGTAATGAACATCATGCTAATCCTAACCCTAACCCATGCTACGACCACATGCACACACACACACATGTACACACACACACACACACACACACACACACACACAACCCTCATGCATATGAACTTAGAGTTTGCACTGTAATTTTACACTCATCCCAGTCAAGTCATAGGAAAACCAGATGAAGTGACTTGTAAAGTGCTTTAAAAATGTTTGTCACAAAATGATTCAAATGCTGGTGAAGCCATCAACCCGCTGCATCCCAAAATTGACAAAACTGGTGCCAGAACAAAAACAACACAAATAGAGTCCCAATGTTCTTTTTCAGAATGTTACTGGAAAATGAAATTGTTTGCAATGCATACGATGATATGTCTTATCTGTATTGAGGTTTTTCTTATGGCTGTGTTTTCCATATTGATGTTGCAGATCTGCAGGTCCAGATGAGTGGACTTGTGCACTTCCTCTTCTATTCATTTTATATGTTGCTGATCCTTAAAGATCTAAAATGTTGTTTTCATACACAGTCACTGCTAATTGTAAAGCAAAACAACACACATTTGCAGACATAAGTGCAGTTTTAATTTGTCCTCTTTAAGTTACATTGCTCTTAATTGTATAACACCACACACACAGGTGTTTGTAATTGCAGTTACACACATGCGTGTAAAAAATGTGGCTATGTCTGATGCCTCAAGATGCTCTGAGCAAGGCTCTTGTCAAAACACCACCTGATGAAGATCCCGTAGGGATCGAAATGTCAATCACCAATAAATTTTGGGAGCTATTTATTTCAATGTGCAGACTTTACGTTTTTTCCTACATTTTTTCTCTTGTCAAAATGCATCATATTGAAGTGGCTGTAAAACTGGGGTAAAGTCTTGATCACTTACATGTTTCTTGGAGTGCTGTCATTCCCATGTTGTATCTGGATTTTTTTTTTTGAGAAATTTATTTTATTAGGATAAACCCCTTGAGATGCACCATCTCATTTTCAAGGGGGTCCTAACATACACATGCAAACAACGGTAACCTATGAACACACAATAGGAACATACAGCAAGAATGAACTAAACAACAAAAAGACAATGAACATACAAACACTCTCTCTCTCTCTCTCTCTCTCTCTCTCACACACACACACACACACACACAAAGTACATTATTACAAAAGAAGTACATTCTTAGGTAGTTAATTACAGCCTCTTGATGAGCCAAGGACAAGTGCCAGCAACAGCACAGCACTGAAAAGTAAAGACTTATGGCATGTCACTATCATAAAGGGCCAGGAGATTTGTAAACGTCCAAGAGAAATAAAATATAGACTGTGAAAGTTTCAAAACCTTTATTTATTTATTAGTTTATAATGCTTATTTTGTAAGAAAATGCTTAGGGCCTCCATGTCTGGCTGCATAACAAGGGTTGCACATTATCCCTAGTAATCACAGACATTTTTATCCAATTGCTGTAATAACCACATTATTGCATGCACAACACTGATCCTTCAAAAAATCAAACTGTGTCCTGCAGACATCCACCTATATGCTGCTATGTATTGGGATTCCAGCACAGAGCATTGATTTGTATTAAGAGATTTTCTTCCCTAAAACCAGTAACATTGCTTCAGCAGATAATGAACAAAAAGCCATGAAAATCTCTCTGGGACTGCTGCAAAGCACAATATCACATCTAGGCATGTATTCTAAAATCCCTTGTGGAAAATTCCTCTTTGAGAAAATGCTTTTTCAATACACAGGTATTTCCAACAACAAAAGATAACATATTTATCAAATCTTGCCACAGTTGGATGCTTATGTCTCCGCTGTAGACAGGTGCTTTGCTTTGGGGCAGCAAACTTTTCCCTGGGAGAAATGCAGAAAATAAATACAACTTTTTTTATATGCAAGTAAGCCTCACTGTGAGGCGGTTGCTGGTATTCTTTTCCCTGGTTGGCCGGCCCTACTTTTGTGAATATCAACAGGATATGTTGTCTGAACACGACTGCGGTCCAATGTTGCATCATGGCTGTGGTTACAGGCATAGCAACAGGAGAAACAGGAGGGCTCCTGATGGAACAGGCTGCAGTCTATTTTGGGTCTTTTTGTTTAACCCAATTACAGTGTCAGTGCGCACTGACTGAGCACCGGTCAGGTGTTGTGCCTCCTTTGAAAAGTGGGACACAGTGCAATATCATTGACATGGAAATGTGATCCACCCAGAACAATAGCTTGCTATTTTATACTTTGAGGCAATGAGAAAATTTGTCGCCCATTGAACAGCATTTCCTCATGGAAATGAGGACAATGAAAAAGCCTAGATCAGGTTAATTTGCAATAACACCACAGGTCTCCCTTCTCATACTGTATAACATCCTTCTCTGACCTTGAAGGCCATTGGCTTAGTCACAGGCTCCATCTGCCAAACAATCTTGGAGCAAAATACTGCTATCATACATTCATCTCTTTCAAAATAGACCTCTAGATAAGCTTTCAACAGGGCCCTCAAGCTTGGTTGCACCAACAATAAAAGCATAAACTCACCAAATAAACGAAGACACAGCAGTGCCACCTGAGGCCCTGTTGTCTGAAATCAGTGTTATCAAATTCAATTCAGAGACTTTTTCTCTGCAAGGAAATGAGGTAATCATTTGAGAAAAGCCAAAGCAGGCAGTAAGGCGGGATATGAAAACCGGGCTGCTTGTGGGAGGCATGCATGGCTTTGAAAAGAATCACATCCACAAACTGCTCTGTTTTACTGCACTGATGCGCTGTTCCCGCAGCATCCACCCTCCAGCCATCCACCTGAGAAAGCACTTTGGAAGCCACTGAAGTAGGGCACATGACAGTTTTCCTTGTGTTTCCCTTTTGTCAGTCCTGCCGCGCAAGATTATCTTCAGCCGCACTGTTGTTTCCCCGAGATATGGATCACAGGATGATCCAAATGCATTTCATCATCCATTTCCAAGGGTGGATCCCTAATTCACTACTCCTGTGAGGCATATATTTTGTTAATTTGATCTCACATCATGTTAATGTAATATTTGGAGGACAGCAGGGCCGTCTGTGTAATTAAGTGATACATTAACCCTTGTTACAGAGACAAAGTGAGTGTGTATGTATTTGTGTAGGAGAGAGAGGAAAAGAGAGGATGTCTGGTTTTACATGTGTATACATGTCTGTCTGACTTGTCTCATCTTGACCTTTATTTTTAATTTATTTCAGCCTGTATGTACCTATTTCACTAAGTCATATAACTGCAAATATTACAAACATAACACAAACAGCAAATCCATTCATGGAGAATTTAAAAATATAGATTTGTAATAGAAATGTTTTGCACATTAACACTAGTACTATCACTACTACTACTTCTACTCTAAAAGCTACTACTACGGCACCTTATTAATAATTCCAATAATACTAGTAAAATAAAAGTATGTTATTGATCTAAAAGTGTTTGAAATGCCTAAAATCACTAAAACAACAAAAATGAAATAGTTTCAACAACAGCAGCATGTCCGCAGATCTACAGGTCCACAAACACGACCATAAGATATTGGATGATATATAACATAATTTTACTCACAGCTGGATCACAGTGCCTCAGTATCTTATTAAGCTTCAGATTGTGTTGTAAAATCTGCTAAAAAAGTGCCGTGAGTGCTGAGTGTTTTGTCCCTGAAGGCAGAAGACGGCCTCTCACTGTCTCCCTGGTCTTGATGAACGTGCCACAGTCACAGAGTTCGCGTCACTTTGCCCTGGGGAAATTATCATTGTTCCAGGTAACAGGGAGTGATGCAGGCAGATCCTGGCACAGCAGGTGTGTTTCCTGACTTATCATGGGGACTTGTTACACACTTTATTTGCCATTGTACCCTTCAACAGACATCACTCTTAATTAGGTCTCTGTGGATGAGACTAGGCATCTGGATTGTTTGCTCATGAATGAACTGAATGGAGTCCTTTTATGCAGACTGCTCAATTGTACACACACACACACACACACACACGCACGCACACGCGCGCGCTCACACACAATTCTATTCTACATTCACTCATACTACTTAATTGCATAAGGAAAATTGCACAAAAAGCATGCAGATAACGAGACTGTAGCCCAACCTTTTTTGTTGGGAAGCAATTAGAGCTATCACTCCATCTAGTGGTTGTTTCAGTGTTTATGTGAAAACTGTGTGGGCACTGCATTGCACAAACTGCACCAGCATGATTCTGGTGCTCCCTGTAAGCTTGTGCAGCATTTTTTTCCCCATTCATGACATGCATCCTTGCCAAATGCTTCTCTGGAACTACATCTTTATTTAACAACAGGGATCCGTCAGCCCACCTCAATGCCCAATCAATCCAGCTCTGCCGAACTCAATGAATTCATTCATACATTGACTCAGCACATCTGTATAAACAGATAATTGATTCCTCTGTGTACAGTTTATGTGCTCTCCTTTGTTTGATCAGCCACAATATGTAAAAATCAATGGAGCACTGAAGAGCCCACTAGACTTTGTGTTAGGGCCATTTAACCGGTTGCAATCTGATAAGATGCAGAGAGCTTTGCTTTAGGACAAGTGCACATAAGATAACCTTTCAGAAGACATTTGACATAGATAACTGATCAACCAAAAAGGTGTTTTTTTTATTTTTGTTACAGAAAACACTGGACTGTGCACGCTGTACCAAGGTGACCTACGGTGTTACAGCTTAATTTTATTCAGACAGAAACATTCTCCAGTTTGGCACTAATGAGGTAAAGGTCAAATGTGGTATATTATTGCTTTTTAAAGGTATGTTCAGCTCAGTAAAATTGTTGTCACTGTATTTTCTGTAGGAGTCAGAAAGATGGCAGTGGTGTACAGAAGACACGTTTAGGGAGCTGTCCAGTTCTGAAACACAGAGGTAAAATAATGTGCTGAAGACCTTCATCAAGATATCAACCAAGACAAAACTTTCTGTATTTTTGATTAGTTTTATTTGCATTTCAAAAAAATAAAGCAGAAATACTTAACAAAATAACACTGAACAATCAGATGTACCAATACAAATAAAAAAACAACTTATCTGCAAGGAACACAAGTAACTTTAGGAGGACATTTAAAAACAAATGATACACACTGTGGATAAAGTAAAATACTTCTCAAGACCATTAAGCCAGTCAGCATATTCAAACTAAATAAATACAATTAATTAAGACACTTCAGACTTCAGGAATGTGTTTAGAGGTACCATTGAGGTAGGTATTGAACAATCATTATCATCACACTGACAAGTTGTGCAGCTTTCTCCAGTACAACAGCATAAATGCATTAAAGGCACACTGAGAAAACTGGGATATCAAGAGGAATTAAGGAATGAAAATATTTGCCCCTTGAACTTTTTCGATAGGCAAACACTGAGGAGTATCTTTCATATATCTGTAACACTGTAAGGCAAAAACCAATTAAAAGCAGTTGGACCTTAGTTGCAAATAATGATCTATGCGATATAGGCTATCTAGGTAGTATGAGAACACTGGTAATATTTCTTCAAATCAGTATGCATTTTCCTTTCTAAAACGCTTGTGGCAATGATTTTAATAAAGTGCTCTATAGTAAATATTGGTCACTCAGTATTAGAAGAAAAGTAAATTTCCTGACTGTGTGTAAGTGTTGTTAAACAGATTTTTTAAAAAAAGTACCTTTTTTTGTTCAAGAGACATCACCAACATAAAACACATTAGAAAGACAACAGCAGTCTAGAGAAATGAGGACAAAGCTTAAGTCTACAAGTTTGGTCCACTAGGGATAGTTGAAAATCTAGTTTAGATTCAATTTTACATTCAAAAATAAGTCATTTGGGGAAACTGTTTCCAACTTTTTTGCAAAGATGCCCTTTAAAAGTCTTTGCTCAAACTCTTCTTTGATTCCAGTGAAGAAAGACTTCCTTGACAATATGTCATACAAGTGGTAGTACAGTAAGTCACAGACTTATTTCAGTACAGGTTTTCTTCAACGAGCCCATCTGAAAGAGGAGGTAGAATAATATTAGTGGCATGTAACTCCAATACCAGCAACTGAAACATGTTCAAGAAGACATCATTAATCATTCATTCAGTGGCTGTACTGTCTGCTAGAAATTACCTTGCTGGAGGCTGCTGTGCATGAAGTGGTTGAGTTGATGCAACCCAGTGTTTTGGTCATGGCTTCCCAATTGGAAAGTGAAGGGATCCATGGCGATGTTGGCTGGGGCGAGCCGCTGTATGGGCAGTGAGTCCTCTGGGGTGGAGCGGGGGAAGCCACATGGCGCCTGATCCGAACGATAGGTCACATTCCTTCCACACAACAAGCCCTGCTGGTAGCTGTGGGAAACAACAGCAGGGCCGGACGTGCTGCCTTTGCCTGCCACCATGTCCAGGTCCTTCAGGATGCTGTCAAACACTCCATCATCTAGAACCAGCTCAGGCTTGACAGGAAGGATTGTGGGGAGAGTGGGGTGCTGAAGCCAGTCACAGGCAGACGACAGGCTCACTGTGGCTGGCTGGGATGTATTTTGGATCAAGCTCATGTTGCGGTACATGTCAAAGCTGCTGGCCAAGGAGGAGATCTGCTGAGCCAGGATGCTGATCTCTACCTGCTCCGTCTCGTTGTATTGGAATGATCCCTGCGATGTGGGAGAGGGATTCGGGGTAAGAAGGCTGGAATGCAGGGATAATATGTTGTGGGGAACATGATTCATCTGGAATGAGCTGCCCCCTTGTGGCTGCTCAAGCAGGGTGAGGTCATCTTGATGCAGGGTGCAATCTGCAGGGTTTTCACACATGTCTGACACAGACAGGGAGTCCGGAACTAATCGAGCATCGACTGTAGAAGCCTGGAAATTACAGGTTGGAGATAAAGAGCAATCCGGAGAGCGGGCACTGGTCATGCTGATGGCTCCCCGGTCAAAGGCTGTCTCAGTAGCTGCAGGGAGGGACTCAGAGGGTGACTGGTGACAGGTGGGTCCCGCTTCAGGGTAAGAGTAATAGGAGGGAGAGCCCTCAGGGGAGGACAGCAGCTGATCTGTGTAGCCATGCACATCCATCAGGAAGTCAGGGCTCAGCTCCTCTGTCTGTAGAGGGGAGTTGGAGGAGGCTGGGCTGTAGGGAGGGGTGAAGAGAGCAGGGCTGTCTCCCATGGGTACAGGTGAGCCATTACCTCGGGAGGAGGCACATGCCACATAGATTATGTCTCCTTTGTACCCCCTCTTCGTCTTGGCACTGGGCTCTTCGCTCTGGCTGTTAGATGTCCTCTGCCGTTTTAAAAAAATTGTTGGGCTGTAGCGCTGTGTGTCGGGAACCTGTAGAGCTGCAGGGTGGCAAGGATTTGTCTGAGATGACGGCTTGAAGGCATCACTGTTGATTTTCTGCAGGAGAAATCTGGCCTCTGTCTCACTGTAAAAGCAGAATGCTGTGTAAGTAAAGTCAGTGCTTTTCACATGGTGATGCACTCATGATATTATATTATATTATACAATATTATATAAACCAGGCAGGTGGAAAAGTGAATAGTTTGTCATACCTTATGATGTAGTTAGTGCAGCTGATTTCCTGGCGGTCAGAATCCTTGCTGGCTCCGATGTAAACCCACGTCCATGACAGATCCTTATGCTGGAGTCTCAGCACCATCTCTACCTGGAAGCCCTCATCTGCCTGCACTGGACCAGACAGGGAGGAAACATTCAGGGTTATTATTGTGCACTCTCCAAAGCAGTAAGCACTCATGAAATATGTGACAAGTATACTATGAAATCACTCCAGGCACCTGATTAAGTGTTCCACTGCTAAAAAGTGCAATCTGAAAAATCAGCACAAAAACTGAGAGAAACTGAAATAAACACTAGAAATGATCTACAGCCATTCTCATTAAATGAGAAATAGCCAAGATAAACGCTGGAGTCCTTCCATGCACCTATGGAGCCAGCATGACCTCACTCCAACCTACTCAGAAATTCTGCTACAATAGTAATAAAACTGTGCTAGATTGAGAGGAGTTGAACAGTTGACCTTAGAGCCCCATTCAGTATGGCATAAGCATATGCTGGATGAAAATCTGTACACTGCTTGCACAGAAAGAGAGGTTCCAAAATTGCTTCCACTTCCAGCAGCAATGATTAGGTAGCCTAAGAATTTATGTCATTGTTTCAGCCCTAGTAATTAAAAATTCAAGCCCTAGACTTTGAATGAACATAAACAACATGGTGGCAAATTGGTGGTAAGCATTTCATTTGTCTTTGTCCAAAATACAAAACTAATTAACACTAGTTTTTCATTCCATTGTTTGTATACTTACGCAGGCTTTTATGAGAATTTGCACTCAAGGAGAGGCTGCCAGGATGGAGGAGACTGTACCATGATCGCCCAACCATTTCTTCCACTGAATAGCCCAAAAAATAAACGACGCTGGAAGAGAAAGCAATCATGAGCATCTTTAATGGAAAAAAATATCACAAGGGAGCATTTGATTAGACCCATTTAAAATGGTATCTACACTACCTGTCTGATATCTGAGTGAAGGTCATGTCTAGTCTGTGGACACTGCTGAAGCTCTGACAAAAGTGGGCTGACTCGGTGCTCCGCAAACGGTTGACTGTCGGGGTGCAAAGGGCCACGAAGACACGTTCCTCTGCAGGACAGGCAGAGGAGGAGGATGGACGGGTCTTGGGGAAAGACTGGAAGCTCCCTCGGACCAGCATGGAGCAGCAGCTGCCATGCTGGAGCCTGAAGACCTTGGAGGTGTGCATGCAGCATACAAAGCTCCTCTCTGAAGAAACAAAACATTACAAGTTTAGAGAGGAGTAGTTAAGTTGTTCAGTAGTAGTGGCGGTAGCAACAGGGGGTAATAGGGTAGCAGTTTTGAGTTTTTTTTTTTTTTTTTAGTATGATTTACGAATTAAAAGTGTTGAAATGAAAGGTTGTTAACATTAACTCAATACCATCTTAATTTTGAAACATTTGTAGAATTACTGTGAGCAAATAAGTTACTGTTGGGAGACTCTACCAGTCTCTACATGGCAATTACATTTTGGCCACCATGTGGATTTCATGGGAAATGTCTCACAGAGCTAAAGCTTTGAGTGTTTGTTGAAATGGCAGATTGAAGGTGGTTGTGGAAAGATTGAAAGCCTGATGGAAAAATCATCTCCAACATGTTTATTAGTAAAGCCAAAGAGAAGACCTTTAACCAGAGAGGCTCTTTCCTTTTGCAGCAGGAAGAGGTACACTTTATGGGAATAATGTAATGGGGTAATCATTTTTAGTATTACAAGCACTAATGTTAACTTGTTTTTTTTTTTTTTGTTAAGTAAAGCTTTGTTGTCCCCTTAGGAGAACTTTGGTTTGCAGCCAATACCACTGGTGTGAAACAGAGTCTATTAATTGTCTCCACCATCGTCTTATTTGTTTGTGGTAATTATGCTAAGGTATCACATTAACTTGAGAATAACATTATGCTAATGTTTAAAAATGCTACATATTGCACCTTTGAATGAATCAAATGATTTATTGTTACCTGTTGAGGAATTGTTGTCAATGTCGAGGTTGGACTTCACAATATCGATGTCTGAGCGCTCCACCATATCATAGAAAGTGTCTCCTTGAAGCACATCCACCTAGAAAAGGTACAGGTTTCATTATTAGCTAACAGGAATAAATAACTGAGAGGTACTTAAGAAAATTAAATTGTATTGAATCAACAGTCTCACCATGGAGTGACCCAGATAGTCAACTACGTTTTCTGACACATAGACCAGCTTCCCCTGAGCGGTGGTGACCAGGATGAAACCATGCAGGGCTTGAAGAAAGGCCTCGTATGGCAGAGAGGAGGCAGATCTCTCCCCACCTGGGAGTCCTGAAGGATGGAAAGAGCGAGTTCAGGCTTAGCTACATTACATACATATCCTCAGGCTTTCCCACCTGCTATCTTTGATACATCCCCCAAGGCTCTACCAACTTAGTTTCATTTTGTTTGACGTTGAAGCCGCCTGAATTTAGATTAGGGGAAGTTCTAAGACATTAAAGAAATAACTCCAACTTTGAGGACTTACCCTGGAAGAGGACCGACTTCCTGATGTAGGTGCAGATGGCAGCCATGGAGTGCAGGTAGGAGAGACGCTCCTGCTCCTCCTGGGTGATTGGCAACAGAGCGCGCATGTTCCTGATCTCACTGTTGATGTGGTCCCGCCGAGCTTTGGACGCCCCTTTGGTGGATCTGTACAAAACCATGATCACTGAGGTCAGGGGGATGAATGGATGAAGAGGGAGGCTAAGGAAACTAACACCAGGGAGCCACTTATTGCTGCACTTGCTGCACTTGCATTTCACAAAATCTATCTGAAGATACTCTTTGGCAACATAAAAAGAAAAACTGGCCTGAGCTTATCTACCCTCTTTTCACAGTACTGCCTTGTTAAAGAGCTCTGGTGTCTCTTCCTCACAAGCTGAAATGGACTTTGAATATCAAGCGTTCCTATAGAAACTGCTGATAGGAGAGGCTGTTGTGTCTGCAGCAGAAATGAGGACTCTCAATAGACTTGTCTGTGTGATCAGTATCTGTCTGGGCCCATCCAGAGAAAGCCTGGGGTTTTTATAGCTGCGAGTGCTGCGGCGTGGGCGTCAAACACAAGGGGAGGCTGGGCTTCTGCTGCTCCTCTATTGCCTTATAAAGTGGGTGTCCTCGGAGCTGGGCACCCCACGTCACAAGCACACAGAAAAAAAAGTGCCACAAAAGGGGAATTATACTGAATCCCTTCATCCTAGAGCACTTTGAAGAGACAGCCCTAATGAAAAAGAGCTATAGAGAGTTTATGCTTTAGAAGGATACAAATATTACACAAAGCTTCAAGTCCCTATACGACTATTATGGGAATATTATAGTGATACCATAGGAAATAAAATACCATAAAGCAGTTTAAGGTCACTATAAACCTACAGACAACCACTATAAATCCCAAAAGGAGTATTATCAGCGTATTATAGTGAGTTTTCCTCCAGGAGGCTGTAGTGATGTTCCATTTCACTGGAGCCTGATGGATACTAGTCTGAGGATAAGCTGGACTTTTTTCTGTACGAGCACCATCACTGGCAAGATTAGTATGCAACACAAGCCAGGGAACAAAACCTAAGAGGTATACACGAGGTATTACAGAGTTGCAGGCTTTAACTTTCTGAAGAAGCCATGTGTTGATTCAGCCGCTAGAGGACGTGGACCAGAGGCTAATGAGGATCAAAGGGTTTCACTGACCTGGATCTTCTGCAGAGAGCTCGCCGGTGATTCACAGGGCAGGGATGCGAGGTGCAGGGAGCGCGTACGTGACGTTTGCAGGAGTCGCACCAAATGGTCATTTTGACGGTGATGTGGTCACCTGATCTAAAACATACAAGACTGTATAAAAATCAATAAAATACAACTTTATAATGGTATTAAAATATTGCTGTAAAATTATAAATTTGTATAACATCCTATAGGGTTATTATAGGCAGTGATATCATAGGAACTTAACAAAACTAATAAAACTTAAAAAAAGAGAATAATAAGGTCAATAAACTCACTATAATGCCACAAAAGAATATGATTAAATTATATTATTGATTTTTTATTCTATTTTCCATCTAGATATCCCAACTTCAGTGAGTTAAAAAATATATTAAGCACTATGGCTTGTGAAATATTGAAACTACACTTCCTAGTGGAGAAAGTGGTGGAGCTGCTGAAATTAACACGAAGATGCGCAGTCTTCTTGTCTTACCTTTGCAGGCTGTAGATGCTGAGTGTGTAAAGCCCCCGTGTGTGCTGTCCCTCCTTTTATAGCCTAACTCCACATTAACCCGATACCTCTGCTTCAGCTCCACCAGTGAGGGGGGAAAAAAGAAAAATGGGATAATGTTACTTGTTGTGACGCGATGACAAATGATGGAGGGATATATTTAGTTAAGTGAGCACTAAAAATAACCGTCAGATTGGATCCATGCTGGCTATCGATCCAGAGGGATAGAGTGGCGTCATATATTACATTTCATTGATTAAGAAATATGTGTGTTAAGAAATGCGACCGTTTAACGCGCGTAATTAACGGGTCGCCGTCATTCAGGGTGATAATTTGCCGGTTCGTGATGTTTAATGTTATTTTGTTAATCAACAGGAGAATATTTTAATGTGATTTCAGTTTTGTGTTCAGCCAATCCTAGGATTTGTAATGGACTACCTGGTGCCCACGTTACTGTATGTAGAGAGAGAAAAAATGCTGTTTTGTGTCGTTTCCACACACAGACTGGATTGTTTACTCATGAATGAACTGTGTAGATTTTATGCAATAACCCCAC
>OMKZ01034059.1:0-14981 GCA_900302535.1 Neoniphon sammara | reverse complement strand
AGCACCTCATCCTGTGAATGAAACCCTGTGAGGAGGGCGGCGTGAGATCAACAGATGGTCCTGCTCAGAGCTTCCTCGGGCCGCAGGTGGCCTCTGGAGCAGAAGAGACGGTGGATGCATAGGTGGACTTGAGGAATGCTACCCCGCCTGGCACAGCACAGCTTTCAGGCTCTTTGAAGTGCAAATGGTTGAAGGGAGCTGGCGGAGGAGAGGTGAAGGGATGGAGAACCAGGGCGTGGGATGACGGTAGGAGATTAAAAAAACAATAACAACAGAGGGTAGAGGCCGAGCTCCTGTGGCCTTCTCCAGCCCCTACGAGATGATCTCCAGGATGTAGAAGACCAGCTCCATGACCACAGGGCCCTCGCTCAGCTGGCACGCCCCTCCATGGATGACGGGGATCAGGGCGCTGTCCAGGTCGCTCAGGTACTGAGGCAACAGGGGCTGGCCGTTACTACCTGCCAGGTAGCCCACCTGCAACACCGGACAGCAGGGTCAGGCAGGATGCTCGCCACCGTCACCGCCCCACGAAGCATTTAGATTCACAAGAAGGAAGTCAAAGGCAACTGCTTGATCTTTAAGACTTTTCACTGCTCATGTAGGAAAATTCCTCAGTTGTGGTGAGGTGTCACATGACAGGAACAGGAATAAACCATGACCTGGATCACTAAAAGTAAGCATTTAAGTCTTTACACCATTTCCAAATAACAGAAACAAACCTGTTTGACAAAGTGTTGCCCATTTATATTGCTCTAAAAATACCCACCCTATAAAAAAAAATAAACAGAAATAAGTAGTTCAAGGGGGTCCAACAGGTTATGACTGCATGTATCTGAAGCCCAAAATGCTGCATCTCTCTCTCCACTCATTTCATTCTCTCATAAAATCTACTGTAATAAAGTGCTTAAGAAAGGAGGACTGTCCCAACCTTTTCTAAAAAAAAAAAAGAAAAGCAACTCACATGCCTGTTGACAATTCAAGTCAGGTGCCCAGTGGTTGGTACAGTGGTAAAAACCACTGCATCTGGAACCATAAATGCCTCAACTAGCCTTAGATCACAGTCCAAAAGAACTTTCTGCTTTATGTTCCTTCTCTTTCCCCCCTAAATGAAGAAATGATACTGAGGAGAAAGAACCACCAACTCTCCTTTAACATTCAAATCACTGCCGTCCTACCTGGTCGGAGTCCAGCGTGACCCGCAGCCCCAGCTTGGCCATGCCGTCCTCCTTCAGCAGCTTGAGGTGCGGGCAGAGTGCCATGCAGAAAGCCCTCGCCACGTTCTCGGTCAGCCGGCTGTGGTCAGCCGGGTCGCTCAGACCGTTGGGCTGGTCTTCGCTCTGCAGGAAGAACACCTGAAGGAGTCGAAGAAATGCAGCTTTACTCAGAGAAGTGGACTTGTGACCTGAAAGTCACTGGATCAAATCACAGGAACAGATGGAAAGAAGCAAGCAGGGAAATCAAATGAGTAACACTCCTGTCAGTCAGAATCTACCGCTGACTTGCCCTTCAGCAAGGCACTTAGTCAATAATGTGAGACAGTGCTGGACGAGAGCTTGTGTAGTTTTTTGGATAATTTTTTTTTTTTAAATAGTCCAAAGAATGTCTCATTTGGTTTAATGTGAAAGAACAAGAAAAGCAATATGGTCTTGAAGCTGCACCGGGCAAGTTTGGACGTAAGAGGCTCCAACTGGCAGCGAGAGATAACTGTTTGAATTTTGAGAACTTCAATACCCAGAAAGCATGCAAAGCCACATCAGGGAAGGATGTAATCTTCAAGTCTTACTGCCCTGTTCTCAGTGTCTGGTGGGGTTGGAGGTGATGAGGAAAGTAGACATCTTTGCAGCAGGTTTGTTTATTGTTAGTAAATCAGACTTTCTCTGGACAGAATGCTGGCTTCCTGCAGCTTACAATCAAGTAATGTATTCTGCTTTTAAACTTCAATTGATCGCTTCATGTGTGCTGAACAGATTTCCTGCCAGCGCCTGACACCAGAATTTGATTTGGTCTCAGTTAATGGGGATGGGAACCCTACTGCATGACTGAGGTTGATAAGACGGGTGTGTTTTCTCATAAAAACCTTGCCTAAAGCAGCTCTGAGTGAGATCTTTGTGGTGATAAATAAGTAGTAGATGATCAGTGAAGTTCACAGATTGAGTGTCTGCTGTGCCGTACCTCCGTCCAGCGGATGACCTTGCCGTTGGCTTTGAACTCTGAGCCGTGGAAGATCTTGACGCTGGTGATGGACTCCATGGACTTCCCATCGATGGGGCTGATCACACTGTGGAACCCAGAACAGAATACAGCCTTGAATTAAACAAAAATGATTCAGTGCTCACATGTATACAAGTGAGACGTAAAACAGAAGAAAGTGAAGGAATAGAAAGGGTATTCGTTTTCACTGAATCAGAGTAATTAGGATGATTACTTGGAGAAGAGCATCGGCTTAAGAGGAGTGGGGCAGGCTGGAAAAAAATCTGGGTGTAGGATGCAAATAAATTACTTATTTATCTCCACAACTACTGTTGAAATGCCCTTGAGCAAACTCTTCCTCCTCCTGAAACGACTCACCCAGATTGTTACCTCTAATACCACTGCGTACTTTCTTAGTTAATTAAGGGTTAAAAAAAAATAGTATGCAGAAAATATATTATTGCTGAGAATATTATATATAAAACAGCAGTTGGTGAAATGCCTAAACAATATCTAATGTTGGAAATCTCATTTTTTATTTGCAGGTAATGTCGGACTGCTGTAAAATTGATTGTGTTGGTTTATATCTCGAAGCTGTGTCGAGGAACATCGTCCTGCAGAGTGATGATACTTCTGCAGAAGGCCTGCCCAAGCACGCATAACGAGTTTTCACAACAAAGTGTAAATGTGGTGTTCAGGGAGCTATTGCTTCAACTCTCCGTGACATAAATGGAGCTATTCCGTCTCCCTTTTCTTCCTCTCAGGTGTTTTTCATGCTTTAGTTGCCTCTCTCACCCCTTGTTGAAGTTGTGGTCGTCCTCCGTCCACTGGATGTGCACATGCTCCTGGTTCTCCTCCTGGTCAGCCTTGCCACAGGCGATGCTGAAGTCTTTCATGTCCCTCAGAGCTTGCCGTAGAGAGTCCATGGTCTCGGCCGTGATCTGGATCATCACACCGTCTGACAAGGGGGAAAAAAAAAGATCCATCATCACTATCTTATTCCACGGTCAATATCATGTGTTTATTGTTTTCAAAATGTGGGCGGTGTGAGGCCCTTTGAGACTGAGCAATGAAGAGCTGTGTAAACAAACTTGGCTGTCCACAAAAAAACTGCTGCAAATTTGTGACAGCCAAACACGTAAACCGCAGTTCTCACCTTCCACAATGCTGGTCTTGGCTAAGTAGCCCGATGAGGCTTTCAAAGCACCGCTGAACACAAAGAAGCAGGCACCTGTAACTGAAAAACCAAAGAGCGAAAGAAAATATAACCATACTTTCAGTTTGGTTGCACGCTATTAACCAGCCACTGATGTCAAACGAGTTTCAGGAAAATAGACAATCAGGCAAGAGAGATAAGACACCAAGAGTCAGGAGAGAGATTTTAAGGCCAACAGAGCACACCAGGTGACAGTTTGGACATAAAAACCACAGAGAGGGAGAGAGAGAGAAACAAATCTTGAAAGGGACAAGGTAGAAAAGACTGAATGGTTTTAGTGCGCCCAGTTAACTATTTCAGAGCATTACTGCCAGGATGAGTGTGCTTGTGGGTCTATACCTTTGCGCGGCTGGTGATGGATGCTGATGGCCTGCGTCTGGTAGTTTCCATCATCGTTCTGGACACACACCAAGTGGGAGTCGGCCCTGTCATTGAAACACGCCCCCATGGCCAGCACGTGCTCGTTGGACTTGTTCATGGCCTTCATTAACTGCAAGGACAAATAATATCCATGTATAATTAAGCCACCCTGTGGGTGTGTGGTGAGGAAAATGGGCTTAAGAGAGGCTGCCTGGTTAAGCCTAATTGCAGTGGGCATGTGGGTAAAGTCCTCGAGTTAAATGGGATGGCGCTGAGATGACAGATTGTGGAGAAAGACACTGACGCTCATGAATATCAATAGTTGAAAGATACCACATCCTAATTCTGCTAAATCCCCTCTTCCACATTTCTTTGAAGCCGTCCTTCACAAATCACAAATAAAACTGAAAATCTGGAGGGCTTTAACCACTTGCTGTGCTGAGGGCTCGCCTGCAAGCTGTTGTGAAATGGTCCCCACTTCATTTTACTGGGTTCCCATCTGTCACTGCATCAACAGCCAAACGCTACAACCAATCAACCACTCTACCCACTATGCCTTACTTCTCAGCCAAATGGTGCTTCATGTGCATCCCTTCTTGCAGACAAGGAAACAGCATTCATTCACACCCAAGGTAACGCCATTATAACAAGTCAGCAACCCACGCCTGGTGTTCGCGCTGCACAGACCTGGAAATTTTGTCACATATTACCTACACATGCTGCACGCGTGCGCTGGGACTGTCAGCGAGCTTACAGGGCTCCTCCGCTGACGTCACTGCACACAATGTTGAATGTTTAATTATCTCGCCGCCTCATAAAATAACAGACGATCATTGCCGCCAGTCCCTGTCAGTTGTGCAACATATGAGACGCAGCTCTGCCTGACAATCACTTTCTGACACCAAAGCTGCCTTTTTCAACTAACGACTGACTTGGATGGCTTGTTCTGCATCCTGTCAAATGGCTCGTGAGGCATTTTTGTATGCTAACGCTCACCTCGTTATAGCGATTACTGGGGATCTTGATGCAGGTCTTCCTCACCTCCATGTCCACCACCAGACCTTTCACTACCGGCAATGTGTACTGGTAGTTACGGAAGTCCTGGAAGACAGAGAGAGACGGAAATCAGGCAGAAAAGGAGAGGAGGGAAGATTATAAAACAATAAAATGTCCACCACACATGCTTTTAGAAAAATTACTCATAGTACAAAATGAAAACAAATCAAAGTAACTATTACGGAACAATCAGTAACCTAAGTGATACCTTGTTTGACGAAAAGATAACACTCATTGTTCTGTTTTCCAAAATACGCACAGTGCTAACAGAACACCTCATTTTGAAAACAAAATCTAATGATCACAGGAAAAGGGGAAACAAAGCTCTTACTGCGAGGAGATTCATGATGGTGTGGCCGGTCTCTCCGAACAGCGGCTTTCTGAATCGCACACTGAACAGTGGGCAGGGATAGACTGCAAAACATAATATTCAGTTATTACCAGATACGTTCCCACACTGTTACAGATGCATTCTCACTCTCCCAAGCTTTCACTTCCCCTATGATTTCATTTTTTTATTTGATTACTACTGTTATTCCTTTTTTAGTTTTAATGAAAATGTATGAAGACCCTCACAGAATAATGTCAGTCTGGAAACAGTTTGTCCTTTGTAGGTTCACTGTTATCTTATGAATATGAAACATTTATGCTCTTTGTTGCTGTTACATTGTATTCCTACTTAATGAGTGCTGCTGAAATTCAGGTTTCCATATCCAAATCTGTCTTGGTAGTTTTCCTTTTTTGGTTTAGAGGTGAAATGTTTCCATGTTTCTTCATCTGAGCTGCACAATCATGTGCAGCCCCCCCCGTCTATATTTTATCATTAATATATGCAAATAAACTGACTAAGCGACCCCACACAAACATCAAACAGTGAACTGTGCCTACAGTTGAGAGGACAGCTCCTAATCCACAAGTGAAAAATAAGGCCGCTTTTCATCAGAAACCAAAGCGCATTAGATGACTATTTTTAGCCTTATCTCAGCAAACAGCTGGAAATAAGATCTCACCACACTCATTAGCAATAAAAACAACATCACCGGAGTTCTCCAGGTGTCCCTGCGCTCAGCTACCCAAACTACTCTTGGTCACTCCTGCGGGTAAAGAGGGTGAGAGAGCGGGCAACTGCACCGTTTGTGTGGCAGATTAATTTCATGGTGATGTTAAGATTTTGCGTTTAAGAGCCTCAAACGTAAGTGGCTTTGTTAATATATTCTATCCTCGCACGGTGGAAGTATGTGTGAGGCTTAACGGAGCCAGGCGGCACTCGGTGCTGGCAGCTCTGGCTCCATGAGGAGGGGATTTGGTGTAAGAGAGCCTCTCCGACAAAATCCCTCCCAACGCTCCATGGTTAATGTGAGGAACTGTGAGAAATGTATGAGAGGTGTATATGAATGAGCAGATTGGTACGTGGTCTGCAGGGTTCTTTTGACAACTCACTTACTAAGCTTTGTAAATTAAGTCGGATCTTAATACTTTACCATAATAGTAAAACCTTTTGAAGAAAATCCTCTCTGCTCTCGCTCAGCACCAGATAAATTTATTGAACATTTCAGTCCAGCTGGACTTTCAGCAGAAAGATGTGATCTTCCATGACCCAGCAGCACAAAAACATCTTTAAATAGATTCATGTAGCGTTTGGCACTAGCAGAATTTTGCACAATTTTATATTTTGTCCTCAACTGCATATAAGTTCTTTTGAACCTGTGATCATGCCTTTGTTTTAAATTCTAATAAGTCATATAATATTCATGTAGTCGTTTTGTTGTTTGTTGCTCTGTAAAAGGCTTTGTAAACTCTGTCACTGAAGAGCTGCTATATAAATTAAGTTTATTATCTTTTCTTTGCTAAGCCCAGTGACCCTCCAAACTCACATCGGTACTCTGCCCCCAGCCGCAGCATGAGTCGGATGGGGAAGACCTTCGCCCAGGGCGTCTCCCACTTCTGGATCAGGATGCCGAAGAGGTAGGGTGGGTTGGGCAGCAACAGGTCCTGCAGCGACTGGAAGGATGGGCTGATGTACAGGAAGCCGCCGTGCTCCTTGCTGCCCAGGAAGCTCTGCGTGAAGAACGAGTGGCTCAGGTGGCTCAGCACGTTGCCTTTTTGGAGAAGAGGAAGAAGAGAGAGAAGGTGATAAAGGAGAAGCCGGAGGAGGATGGAGGGGGAGAACATGAGGAGAAAAGAAGATGAGAGACACAATGGCTTTACGGAGTGGGACGCTTTGAGGAAGAAAGATAGAATTAGAGGCAGGGATATGAGGCGAAGGAGAAAATAAAAATGACAAGGACAAAATGGAAAGGGAGAGGTGTTGAGAAAAAGAAACTGAACTCAAATGAGAAGCGAAGATAGAAAGAGGAGAGAACTCTCATCCTCTGAAAGGCGACATAAAAGGCTGAGGCTCTCAATATATTCCTTGGATTATTCTGTGTGGATAAAAAAGCCTTGGTTAGCCTGTATAAAGTCCTACAAGAGTGAGTAAAAACATCTCCTTTCAGCTGCTCACTGCCTAACCCTCTCTGACAGCCATGCATGCTCGGCCTACAACTCATATTACCACAAAGGGCTCATGTTACTAATTATCTCTGGCCGAGATCACTGGCTTTACATGGCACACAACACAATAAACCTAATGGCGAGGCCAAGCTTAGCGGTTGGGACTTATGCTAAAGCCAGCACTTCTTCCCGAGGCCTGACTGACAGCAACCTAACCAGGAATGACAGAGACAATATGGCTCCCTTCCACAGTGTGCGGTGGATATGTAAAAAGAAACAGCCTGAGGCGAGCAAGCCGTCAAAGTCACCCAATATTAGCAGGTTTTCGCTCCGCAGCATATGGCGGCAAAACGCAGGACAAGCGGTGGTGGGGTGCCAAGCCTGGAGGGAAGAGACCTGACAGTGGGACGCTAATGTTTGCATCGTTTCTCCAGAGGAGGTCAAGACACAGTTCAGCAGCAGTGGACGGTAACCTGGTTTCCAAATAGAGGATGACAAGGTGCACCTGTCATCTCTACGGACCTAAAAGTAGAGCTGGAACATTTTCCCCTTTGCATCACATTACTTTAGGGTTACCTCATTTTTAGCTGGGCAGCACCTGACTGAGACAGATGGACTCACCTGTGGACCTCTACACTGATCAAATAATGAGCTACTATTTCCCCCAAGAGGGCACCCATCGCGGAGATGGTCTAATTTCCTAGTGGGCCTCCTGGTGGAGCTGCTCGTCTTGTTCTTACCTGTGAGCGCCTCTTGGTAGAGCTGCACGAAGTGGGTGAAAATGTCCTTGGGGATCGTCTTCTCGTCAGGCAGACACTGGAGCAGAACGACCACCTCCGCCTGGCCGACGGCGTGCATGCCCTTAGTCGTCACGTACCAACATTTCCTGTTTACGTCTGTGGGTTGAAGGAGCATCAGGAACTAGGTCAAAAAATAGTCTGTCATAGTTACCCAACTGCAAAAAACAAGAAAAGCTCCACTTTCATGACAGTGTATCTGACTGTGTATCTGATTTTGGTATATTTACACACGTTTTTGGGAGAGTAACTTTTCCTTAAGAGAAGTTTCTTGGTACCTTCATAACCCATCAGTATTCAAATACAGGTAAAACATGTTTAGCCTCTAGTCCTTGCACAAGAAGGTCAGAAAATAAATTTGAGTATTTTCAGTGTAACAAATCCCTGTGTAAAAAAAGCCAGCAGATGGGGCAACAAACACAGGGCACCACACTACAATCATATACTCATTTTCCACCACAGGAACTGTCCCCATAACACAGGAACCCTTTTTGAGGAACCAGGAACCCTTAACGCTGTTTGCACTGAAGGAACCAGCCCCTCTTTTTGCTCCAGAGGGGTGAGTTCCTGGGCCTCAAAATAGTCCCTGCAACTGAGGTGGTACTCTCAAGAGTTCCTGGGGGGCAATGCAGTACTGCTATAATGGGTAGAAAGGAGTTTGCAAGGGAACTCACAGTTGACAAGCTTGACCATGGCCAGTAGATTAGCATTGAGCACGAAGACCAGGGGGTCTGGGCCTCCCTCCTCCAGCTGCTGCATGAGGACGATCTCTGACGGCCTCTCCTCCACTGCATAGTCTGGAGGTGGGTTGGGGTGAAGGAAAGGAGGAGGAGAGGGATTGGGGTGGGAGTCAGGGTTAAGTTAGATAAAGGAACATGAATAATGGATGATGGCAAAAGGATGGACATGTCAAAATGATAATCAAGGAAGAGGTTTGGGGAACAACAGGGTGAAGATGGTGAGAGGGGGGTCAGATGAGGTAAGAGAAGGAAGGTCAGGGGTAAATAAACAATCAGGCTAAACTCCCAAGTTAACAAGCAGCTAGACTCCTTTCCCTGCCTTTAGGCCACTTTAGACAGAGGAACCTTCCCATGTATAAATCCTCTCTGCCCCCTCCCCCTGGTCAATGAGTGATGGTGACATGAGCCAGGATACAAAGCACATAAAACAGACTTAACAAATACGAGCGCGAACACAAAGAACCGAACAGAGCAATGAGGAGGCAGCACAATGGTGAGGATGAAGGCAAGCACCTGTGATGTGGCCTCCCGTACCTCCTTTGACTCCAGTGGAGATGAGGATGGGAGGGAGCCCGTCCTCCGGGATCAGACTGAGGGAGCTGCCCACGGGGCTGCCCACTGGGGCTGCAGGGGTGTGGGCTGCCTGGTGGTGGAGAGGAGGGGTACGTGGAAGTTATAACACACAGGGAGATGCAATAACATATTGACAATATCCAAGAGAGTGCTTTCACTGTTTTAATGGGCACAGCAGAGATGTAATAAGTACCAGGTGCAGCCAAGTGCCATCAGAAGCACCTATAATCACAGTAATGGGCATGTTTGTGCACTGCCTGCAAAGTTTTCTTCATAATAGTGTATACATATATCAGGATAAAAACAGGAGAAAACCAGAAACATGCCCAAGAAGCTCTCTGTTTATCACAAAAGTTAGCTTAGCAACAAATAAAGCACAGCTAGCAATGCTTTATGGGGATTATCAGCCAGGCTGGAATGTGTTTTCACTTTTCTGGTGGCTTGTTTCAAAGTACCCGCTATATAAATGACAGTAATACAATTAATTGAGCCCAGAAGTGGTAAAGCAGCTAATACCTTTACTAGCCTGGGATTGAATGTTCCTATACTCCCAGCTTTTCTGCTTTCTTAATAAAAATAAATACATGCATTCCATTTTTGACTCTTTTCATTAGAAGTAAATCTCAAAAGGCTAACAGGGGAGAACAGTTATAAAGTTCAGCAACAAGCAGTTGACCACTTAGCATTTGGCATATACTGTAGCTTATGCACATATCACTTGTGAGCAAGTCAACTCCCTGCTGAGCAAAACCATTGGCAATCACGTCATGCATAACTGAGTTCATGCCAGTATGACTTTCACGGTGGCTGTCATGGGAAAGACTGACTTCATACTCAAGTTCGGGACCACAAGCTGTCTGCCAAGCATGCCATCTGAATTTAAGCCATTTAAAAGCTGCAACAATCACTCTGTTCATCAGGCCATGAATCACCCTGACAGTTGGCATTCGGGGTCCGCATGGCGCCAACCACAAAAACAACCAAATTCAATTTATTGCTGTCATACATAGCCAGGCAAACTTAAACTAGTTAGCCAGCCGCTTATAGGAAACCCTGTATATTCCAGTTGTAAGCATTTCAGTCTAAAGTTACTGGTAACTCTGATTAAGCCAACATGGAATGTTTCTATCTCTGTTTACAACGTGCTCACTGCAGTGCATGACCCGACCAGGAAATCCCAAAACAAGAGTTCTTTATGACGACCTCCAAGTTACTACTAAGTGGTTAATTCGTCACAAACGTGTGCAACAAATAGCATTAGCTGTGGGTGACTGTTTTGTTTTGTAGGTGACTTGGTGACCTTTGGAGCCAAGCCTACCTCTGAGGATTCAGAACTGGAGGATTTATTCGAATACGGGGAGACTGCCAGCGACCGTGAGGGGGTGGGGCTAGTGGTGGAAGGTTTGGGGGACTCTGCTGTCTCCCCATTGGGTAGGATCCCATCGGCGAACCACACCCTCCTCTGCTCCCGTGTGAGGGACCCTGCAGGTGAGAGGCATGCACAAAATCAGATACGTGATGTTGAATGAACGTGCAAATAAACACACACACTGTGACACGCTGCAAGGTTAAAGAACAAAAAACAGGATGAAAGGAAACCCTGTTATCAGGAGTGGCAAAAAAACAAAACAAAAAGCAAAGGCGGAACTAACAGGAGAAATCGAGCGGCGCTTCATACTTTAATGTGGTGGGGACAGATTGTGGCTGTAAATGTAAAAGGCGAAAAATAAAGCGTTAAGAGGATTTATCTCTGGTAAAGGTTATACCCTCGGAGCCGGGCTGCTTAAGGACTCCCACGGGCACCATGACGGTCGGCGGGGGGGAGCTGAGCACCCCAGAGGCCTGGGCCTGCTGCAGAGGGGGGATGGTGGAGCAGTACTCTGCTGGGTTGTTGGGGTTAGGACTCTGGTTGCTTCCAGCCGCCTGGTTGTCCCACGATGGAGCTGACAGAGAGACAGAAGGAGATCATTACTAGAGGTTAAAAAGGGGGCGAAGCAACACACCCTTTTGATTAGAGGAACTGTCCCATAACCACAAGGTCACGGGTTCGATCCCCACAACAGCCACTGACTGTCCATTTGTCAAGTTGAGACGTCCTTAAGCAATACACTAAAATCTTGCTAAATGCTAACTAATTCTCTCCAGATAAGAATATAGGCTAAAATGACAAAGATGTAAATGGTGGATCTATTTTGAAGAACGTGCAGCTGTGCCTCATGGGAATTATTACAATGGCTGTAACACATCTTTGTCCAATTAGACTGCTTGACTTCGTGTATAAAGAAATCTTGTAAGATTTTCTTTTTTCAGCACTGTTTAACTGGCAGGCAAATTAATAGACACCCATCAATGGACAATTATTCTTACGTATTGCTTACTTTATTATTAACATCCTTTTCTTCTTTTTTTGTGGCTCTCTTATTTTTATTGCTTATCTTCTTCCATTATTAAGCATCATGCATTTATTAGGTGTGAAATCTGTGGCTGAACAGAGATTCAATTCAATTGATTAACCGGCAGGTTTAATTTAAGAACCATTTTTCTTTTTTTTTTTTACAATTCAAATCTATTCCAGTTTGTAAACCCTGATTTGCAACTTTTAGGCAAAATTTTATATCCATTAAATAAACATATACATTCCAAAAAAACTTCACTCACAAAAAAGTTGCAGTAGTATTCTGTTAGATAAAACAGGTTTAGGTTTTTTATCTTTTTAAGAATCGCGTATGATTTGATTCAGAGCATTTCATATCAGATCATTTGATTTACTTCTTATAGCAGATCGAAGCAGTTGAATCAGCACAATTTATAATCAATGTATCAATGCAATGAATGAATTGTTACACCCCTGGCAATTACATGCACAATATTTGTCGGATTTCAGCTCTCTACTTTGAGAAGGTCCTCACCACTCATCAGAGCAGAGTGACAGGTGACACAGACCCGGGCCTCCTTCCTGTCCATGTACATCAGTCTGCACTTTAGACTGCAGCATGCTGCACAGAATACCTGGAAAACACACACACACACACACACACACACACACACACACACACACACACACAGTTTTAATTGCACATTCCCACAAAGGATGAGCCAACCAGACAAATCAGCGATATAAAACACACCATTTGCTCCAAATGATTTTACTTTCATTATTAACAATTATAAAGGGTTTATAATTGAAAATGAGTCATGATTAAATGTGTGGCAAACCTGCAGTTTTTATGAGCACTGATTTCCTTCACTTTGCAGCACCTCAAAGAGCTGCAGCTGTGCACATGGCACTTTACTGTCATTGGATTAGCACCTCATTATACATCATTATCCTCCAATTCATTTGCTAAATTAATAGATCCTTTTACTTTCAGAGCCTCGACATAATCAGCTTGTTTGTGGATCCACCGGTCTAGTGGTGGTCCTGCATCGAGCATCCCACTGTGTCTGCTGTTTGCCTACTGCTGGTGTCAGTATTATTGCAGTGCCAGCTCCTCCCTGCTCAAGTGGCACTGTGTGTTTGTTTACCACCATGGGAAATTAAGCAGCAGTCCAGCCATTTTCCAGTGCAGTGTCAGCGACCACATCTCCACTTTTGAGCACTGTGTGGATGCGCGGCACCGCAGTGTGGCCGGCTAGAAAGCTATCTGCACACCCACTGAGTTAATCTGCACAGAAAGGCCTAAAAAGGAACCCATTCATCAAACTACTGCATTTAATTATTTCCCTGGTCCATTAAGTCCAACACAGCTTCTTTAAGTCACTGATGGAATATTACTCTGAGCTGTATTTTAAAATCCGCCATGTGTGTCTTCTCTCTCTTGTTTCTATCCTTTTACTCGCTTTGTCTTTTGTTGAGCACTTCATGACTTTGTTTTGTTAAAAGTCGTTTTCTCAAACATTTTACTTGAACATCACGGGTTTGATCATTGCTTGTAAGCTTGTAAATGTTCTTGTCCAATTGTTGTTCAGCAAGACTCTGAGACGCTAACTGCTAATCATTTGAAGTTGCTCTAGGTCACAGCATAACCCAAAATGTAGTATAAATATAATATGGCTCATAGAAGCGGTTTAAAAGAAAACCCTACTCTTATATTTTTATTTATAATCAATCTGTGCAAGAGAGCATGTTTTTCTGGTGGAAAAAAAGTAAATCACACCCCCTACACAAAATGTAATGTGTCTTGTGAATGCACTGCATTCTGGGATATTGAGGTTACTGTTAACTGATATCTCTTCCTCCTTTAAAATGGATTTGTCATTGTATAATTGTTGAATGTCAATGTAAAATGGGGAGTCTGAGATGGGTGAAATTTCTAATATTGTAGCTGCATGATGTCACGTTGTCTATATTTTTGCTAATTATCTGAAGGAATTAGAAAAATATATCAAGCATCAAAATAGGCCCAGAAATGTAATGTACATCACCATGATGCCGTTTTTTTTTAAACTGTGATACAGTGTTTTAGAGTGGATTCTCCCTTTAAATCAGGCACAGAGCTCCACTGACCTTGCCGCAGGCCCTGCAGTGATGCCTCCTCTTGGTGAAGGTGAATTTCACGTCACACTTCATACAGACGGGAGCCTGGGAGTCAGGCACCCACACAGGGGCAACCTCTCCCAGGGAGCTGGCAGGTTTCCTGGACAGCGCCCCCAGCTGGCCTGCCTGAAGGTCGTTGTCTGGACTCTCTGTGGGCATCAGGGAGGGAGAGTCGACTCCCTCTCCGTTTATCCTGACTGCGCCCTGATCAGCTGCACCAACCGGCATGTCTGAGGGCCCCCCTGCCCGACACTGGTTCTCCAGGTTCTTGTTCTTGCCAACAGGGGAAGGGCCGAGCTGATTTTGGACTTGGCCCGAGAGCGGCTGCGGGATCTGGAGCTTGAGGCTGACCGGCTGCTTGGGTCGCGCCCCTCCATAGGGAACGCTGACTGGCTGCAGCCGATTGTTGTTCAGTTTTGTCTGGACGGTACCCGACCCCACCGCTCCTCCATCGCTGCTTTCCTGCTTACTCTCCTCCATCTCTTTCTCCTCAGTTACAGAGTCCTCTTTGGAGGGGACTGGACTAGGAGAAAAGCCCTCCTCCCCCTCCTTCTCCTCTGCCTCCTTGTGCCTGGCATGGCTCCCTCTCTCTGGTTCCAGACCATTTGGGAGGCTTGTCGTCCCAGAGCGATGGTCTATCCGTCCCTCTTGACCACCTGCCGTCTCCTCCTCCTCCACTTGGAGCCTATCAGGCGGCACAGCACTCTCCTCCTCTTCGCAACCACCTGGAACGACGCCTCCCCCATTCTGGAGATGTTCCCCCTGGTGTTCCTCAGGGTTTGTTGCCTGTTTCTCTTGACCAGAGTCCTGTGAAACGGCCGCAGCGGCCTCCTTTATGGCACTTTCCCTGCTTGGCGATGCCGGTTCCAAACTTGGATGACTGTCCTCAGCTGCAGCCTCTTCCCCTCCAAATCCCTCTTCAAAAGTAAAGTGAGTGTGATTGATGTGGGGGCCTCCTGCCCCCGTTGAGGTGGCTCTCGGCTCCTCGTGAGCATGTGGCTGCTGTTTGGAGGCGGCAG
>OMKZ01034058.1:0-13503 GCA_900302535.1 Neoniphon sammara | reverse complement strand
GGTGTGGGGTAACAGAAGTAGGCGGAGAGGACAAGAAATGAGGGGCAATATATACTAGAGAATGAATGGGAAAGAGAGTATAGAGAGGAGTACAACAAAAAAGGCACCCCCTCCCCCAGAGTCATATTCCCTGACCTCAGCAGTCTGTCCAACATGCCCACAAACACAAGAATCCTCACACAGGAAGTCTCCACAGGCTGCCCTTTGTGTGGAGATGGAGTCATGTAAGAGTGTGGGCTGAGGATCTGTCTCTACGCGCTTTCATACCCAAAACCATGGCTACCCTTGGATATGGGACAGTGACCAGCACGCACACATGCATGCACGCACGCACCCACACACCCACCCCAACAACAACAACAATTCTGAGAAAGATGTGGGTGCAATCATTTGCATTGTAATGCCTTGATATGTATTCTCATCTGTTTAATATGAATAAATGCTGTTTGAAATGAACTTGAAAGAAAAACCAACAAGAAGCCAATGGGAAGTTCTCTGGGGAACTTTTGTGTCTCTCTGTTCCTGTCGGCACAGCATCAAAAGAGGAAGACATAGAGGGACCCAACAAGAGTAAAAGACAAGAACACAGAGATAGAGGGGAAGAAGATGAAGAGAGGAAGGGGTTGGCCATACACAGCAACTGAGAAGGAACTGGAAAGGACAAAAAGGGGGAGAGAGAGCAAGAGAAAGAGAGAGAGAGAGATGGCGCATGAATAATTATCACGAGCTATGTGGATAAAACAGCAAGTAGCGTGTGGGAACCGGGGTGGCCTAATCTTGTACGGAATGATGCAAACCCCAAATGGCTGGAGAGCGCTCATGGAAAGAGGGAGGGAGGGAAGGAGGAGCCAGAGATGGTGGTAAATAAGAACCTCCAGCCGCTACCACCACCTCTCCCTCAGCAACAAGGATTTAAACCCCCCCAACGCCAGCCAGTCTGCTCGCCCCCACACAAAGCTGCAAAACAGCTCTCGTGATGCAACATGTAGAGTAGACTAACATTACCCTCCCCAGCTCTGGGGCCTGGCCTCCAAACAACACGGTTCCACCACAGGAGCTACGACAGACAGCACATCTGGATGTCAGATTACAGACTTAAGCCTGGCAAAAGAGCGAGGAGAGCACAGAAAATAAATCAATACGTTTAAAAGGATACCATTACCAAATTTCAATCTTGCCCCCATTCTTACTCTGCTCCTTGGTTGACTGCTGGACACAACTTCAAAAAGATCACCAGCTGAGATTGTATAAAATGCATGGAGAGAACACGCTCTTCAGCCATCTAAGATAAGGCAGGAGCAAAGATAGGAAGATTATGTTGGGTTATCTTTAAATGCAGCTGCACTTGAAAGTAATAGACTGATATGGCCGAACGGAGTAGCGGTCCCATTGAGTGCAGCTTCTGTAGAGGATGATGAAACTTTTACTCTTAGTATTTGAAGATGTTATTTATGTAGTAGCCTAAAGTAGACTATGAAGACCTCTAGTAGATTTATTCTCTGTATATAGCCCACACCCACACTCATCTGCACAGCATCATAGAGCTGTTGTTAGGTGAAAACCTATCTCCAAAAAGTCAACTTTTAAGGAACTGACCATGCATTTTACAATTTAGCCAATGGATTTTAAAGGTTTCATAAAGCCAAATGTTCATAGAACTTTCTCAACCAATAGAGGACTATGTAATCCTTCAGTTTAAGTTAAAACATGAAAACCACCACAATTGGAGTAGCAAAGTCTCAACCTGACACTGATAATAGGCTAACATATTCTGTACATCATCTACAAAAGCCTTTACTGGAAAGCTACAGTAGCTGCAATCAACCATCAATTCATCATGGCTTGTGATCTGATAGGGTGAGATTGTTTGTTTTTGGATTTCCTTGCTGTCTTGGTAATGCTAAGACTAAGTACACAAAATCTTCAAATTGGCACCACCAACAACAGCACCACTGTTTCACAGTGTCATGCTGCAATCCCCCCCGTCAAGATGATCGTGAAACTGCACTAGTCTACAGACTCCGCTGTCTCCACTTGCCCTCAAAACACTCACAAATGCCTCACCCCCCACTTGCCTGGCTCCCACAGAGGAAGCATGGCCTGCTTGTGTAAGCTCACCACATCTCCCATGCAACAAATTCAACAAACATGCATGGGCACATACTTAGAGAAAGGAGGACAGTTGTTATTCCTCACAATGAGAAAGTTTCTGGATCCACCCATCTGCAAGGATCAAAACAAACTATTAACTGTTGGGATGCCCTCCTTTCAGGTATACTAGTTCGGTAGATCAGGTTGGGTACAGTATAACTTAAAGCACACAGTTGACACCAGCTTCTGGCAAGGTGGAATGAGGTGGCATGATCATGTCCTGCAACACACTACAGCCATGTAGTTGGCCTCGGTGGGGAGAACATCAGCAGACACTGGACGGCATTAATCAGGCCCCTGGGAAAGAGCTGCTGCTGGCTGTTGAGAGCTGCGAGGAACAGAGGCGTGCTGAGGTCATGAGTAAACACACAGGCTCTTCCAGAGCTCAGGAGAGGGGGGACTGGAAACACATCTGCTCTGCCTTTGATCCAGCCTTCTGCAGCCCAGCACGCCACTCACCTCAGCTGCCCACTCTATGCCTGACTAGAAAACAACGGCCACAATCTAAAACACAAGCTCTTCCTTCCCATCCTGCCCTCCTCACTGCTGGTGCTGACTCACAATGGGAGCATCTTTTTATAAGCGACTCGTAATCCCAAAATGTCAAAGGAAAAAAAGGCTGGATGGTCTAAGGGGTGCCTTTTGTTTCTGATTCCCACAGTCTCGTGCAAACTTCTCAGGCATTGAGTTTCAAGGGCTCAGTCCCTTCTAGTTTTGGACCGATATATCAGCAATGGGCCGATACTGGCCTTTTAATAAAGATCGGATATCAGCCAGTCAGCATCATCCCCTGTGGATATGATGGAGGTGAGGATAGATTTTACTCAGCAGCTTCAGGGGTGGCAGTCTGTAAAACATACAGTGAAACTTGCTTCACCCTGCTTTAGGAGCTGCAAAACCACCAAAAAGAATTTCATTAGTATGGCTTTCGACTGTGAATTTTAGTGTCCCATGATGGTCTAAATGCTGTTTCAGAAGCAGAGAAGAATAACAATCTGAGGGGAAAGAAAAAATAAAACAATGTAATTTTTGGGAATCTTTTGCCATGAAAAATAAGATGCTACATGTCAGAACAAAATATTGGCAATGGGCAGTTTCAAACCAAAAATATAGGTATTGATATCGGTCTTTAAATAGTATTGGTCAGTTAGTATTAGTCGGTCATACCCCTTACGACCAAAGCACTCCATGTGTTTTTTTTTTTGCCGAACCAAAGCTCAGGATATGACTAATCAGTGAGCACAATATGCGAGAGACATACAGTACTGCTTGCTCGAGTGTGGGAGAGTGTTGCTGGCATTCACTGGACATAAAAGGCCAACCATGATGTCACCTTAGTTCCCTCACAACATAACCCGCTGACCTTTTGAGAAGTGCTAATTTGATGAGTCTATATTTCCACTGTGGTTGAGGACTTTTGTTCAACAAATTACACACACTGAATCCAAACAACAGAGCTCTGAACCTCCCTGAACACTGGGAAACGTGGCATTTTTTGGGGCCTGGCAGGCTCCTGCCGCCAAGAGTTGTGGGCTAAAAGACCCCCTCGTAAACATATGAGTACTTCTGACATTCAACTCTAACAACACCATTACTTTTTAGACAGCAACATTATGCCTTTACATCAGTTGTGACTCATTCGGCAAAAACCCCATTTTTTCATTTCGATTCAGGACTTTCCTGGCAACGCTGAAATTGCAAAAACTCCCTCCCTGACAAATTAGAAAAGAGTGAAGGAGGTAAACAAATAATTGTTTTTGTCATGTGAAAAACTTCAGCCGTGCCGTCTGGTATCTTTCCCTTACAAACCACGCTCGAGGTTGGGCTAGTGAGAGCTCCACCGCAGGACTCCCACCCTCCAATTCCCTCTGCTTGTACTGTATGAGCCCAGAGAACCACATCCTGAGGAGAGGAACGCAATCGACAGCAATGCCTCCTTGAACTGGAAAATTGGTTACACAATCTGAACTTTTCACTGACGACTGTACTGCTCCACTAAAAATATTACAATCGCTGCTTTCATTGGGAGCCAAACTGTGGAGAGTGCAGAGACATTTCAAAGGGAAACAATAGCAAAAACCCCATAGAAAAACAGTGGGCCACTGATCATGGGATGTGATGGGAGAGATGTCTGTCCTTGATGTCAGTGCCAAGGTGAGAGGCTCCACCACAATTTCCCAGAATACTCTGGGGAGTTTGGGTTCAAATGAGCACTGGCCGAAGGATATTTGCCTGTAATACAAATGGACAAAAAAGAACTACAGTGTTAGGTCTTATGACATGGGCAACAGTGCAACCTGATACACACAGCATGGACTCTTAAAGGGAAATCCCACTGCCCCCAACCTCATCTGAGTCCAATCAATCAAAGCACATGACAGCTGACTGCAGACAATCATGTCAACTGAATTCCCCCTAACAACCCAAGACAATGTACATGTAACAGGGGGATGAAGAGTGTTGCTGTAATTGCATAAACTCAAACAGGAAAGCACAAAAGATCTGTACTGGAGAGTTTTTCTTGAGAAAATAAAGTGCTTGGATAGAAAACCGGATCTTTACATCAGATGATATCTTTTGACAATGTCGACTTTGTTGACAGTGGCAAAATGAGCTGCAATAAAAGGAATTCCATCTTTTTACTGTCCCCTGCAACAATTTTCCAAACCAGATATTGAGTCTGTCAAAATTATACTCACCATTTTTCAGCACAAAACAAGACTTTCTAAAGACATGCAATTTGCAGAATTAGTTCTGGTATAATCATCCTGTGACTTCCCAGTATTTTTGAGGTTTACAAATGCCCCATCTTTGAGTTGACGAAATGAACAAAAACTGTGCAGCTGGGCTGACTTGGCAGGATGTGTCGCTCTGCAAGGATGTAACAGTATCTCCCACATTAGGGGGGAGCAAAGTCAGGGTGGGGGGCCTCCACAAAAGAAAATTGTGCACATTTAATGTAATTTTAGATACATCTGTCTGTTAAAGCTGTCAATTATTCCCTGTAAGTCTGTAAAGCTACATATCAAGTTTAAGTTCATAGGACGTAGCAGATAGGCACCTAAGGGGGGAATGTGTTTCATAGTGTGGTCTTAGTATGACACCGCTAATGACTGATATCAACATGACTGACTGATATCAATGTTGTAATTGGAAACATGTGTAAATGTGTTTCATAGCACCACAATCTAACTTTGTGTTGTCTAGCATTGGTTCAGAGCATTGATTTCTATGGCATGAAGCTTGTTTGGGTTTGTCTAAAGCTAAAATGCATTTTAAATTTAAGTGAGAAAAAAGACGGGATAAGGGGACATGTTTATATTTCCACACACTCTTTTATTCACCTTCAATTACTCTATATTGTCAATGCATCAGGTTGTCATTTGGTTTTGGAAACAATCACTTTTATGAATGACCAAAAACAGGCATATCTAACCTGTGGCTATACAGTATTGTGGCATGGTTTCAACCATTACTTAAGAAATGGCTATAATTCTGTTCGAGGTAATTTGAATTTAGATAATATGCCGTCAGGTAGAGAATATTGAAATGAACAGTGCTCAAAAAGTACTGGTATTGGTTTATTTTATGACATGATCAATTAGCAGATAAGAAACAAAACTTTAAGTTGTGTCACTTCATTTGAGCATTAAAATTGACGGAGATGATTGATAAACTCACATGAATTGTGACGTAATGTCAAATTTACCCTGGGGAATTTATCCTGTAATACCCACCTTGAAGTGCTGACCTATTGACTGATCCTGCTTTTTAAATACCAAAATCAAATGCAGGAATACCTCCCTCTCCATCTTTAGGTTTAGGTACCTGGGCTCTGAAACAGGCCCTGCAGGTTCAGAGGCTACTCCATGTAAACAGGACCAGCATGTAGCATATACAGTGAGAGCACAATTTGGCAACGTATCGCTATAATAACACACAGGCCCGTGCAGGACTTTTTGCCAGGCGACTGGAAGAGGAAACAGGGGAGTATAAACAGCACTCACCGCGGCCAGGCTCAGGTTTCCATGGTGCGCTGAGGCATCCTCTGGACAGCTTACACACACAACATAGCGTTCAGGAAACACACGCAACTCTGGGGCAGGCGGAGGAACAACAGAGACCGTGATAGTTAATAATGTGGGCTCAATTCTGGCTATGAGTCAAAGTCAGACACAGGGAATTGTGGTGGAGGTTTGTAAGGCCATCAGTAAGCTCCAAGTATTTACTAGCCCTCAAACCAAAGAGAAAATGACAGTTTACAGACGATTGCCAGCCTTTATGAGCCATGTGAACAGCATGAAATATAAGGAAATTTTACATTGACAGTGGCTTTTTGGGAGCAATCTGAATATTTTATCAGCTTCAGGGTTAATGACCATTTGAAGAACAACAATACTTAATATTACATTTAATATATTACTCCACTCCCTAACAGTCCATTAGTATTCCAAATGGTCTGACCTCATATTACCGCCTCAACTGGACAAGAGTAGCTTAGCTGGCCGATATCCGACTGAAACTTCAGAGGGATTGTGATTTTCCTGCACATAAAATTGAATGTAACGCAAACCACATCATCGCATTGATTCCTGTTCATTCGTTTATGGCTTCTGGAAGATGCCTGAATAATAAACTGATACACATTTCTTCTAAGGTAATTTTTCTTAAATTGTGGCCGCAGAGACATTTTATGGTTTATTTCAAATTTAAATAACCTGACCACAATGTGGAGCTAACACAGCGGACCAAATTACACTACCTTTGACCCCTGTTTGACTAAGTCTAATTTGATGTGTGAGGGACCTGCTGAGAGGAGCTGTCATCTCAGCCGGCAGCAGGTCAGAGCTGCTTTAACATCCACATCCCTGGGGAGCAGATATTAACTTTACTGACAGGAAGAGGGCCATGTTGGTCCCATGAAAAGGTGGCTGTGGGTCACAGGCACTAGATGGGCCATGGAGATAGATTCTCACTGGTCTCCATAGACGGCCCTCCAGTCTTTCTCTCCCACTCCCAGAAGCCTCTCAAGGGAACCACTTAATGGCTGTCTGCTCTCAACAACACCCAGAGCAGGTAGGGACAGGACATAAAAACAAGTGAGGGGGAGAAAAATCAACATTCGGACCATATGAGATGAGCTGCTCTTTTCTGTGGGAAATTTGGCCGTGTAGGCGTCACCATGATGGCTATTTCTGATTCATTTAGCGAAGAGACTTTACAAAGAACCTTCTAGGTTGCGTACCTCCATAGGGCTGTTTGACAATACATCTGAGGTTGTAGTGTCGCTTCAGAAAATTGGCCACAAGGTTGAAGCTTTTCCCTGTAGAAAAATGAGAAAAGAAAAAATAGTTAATGGCAAAATAGGTACATAAACATCAAGCCATACACCTAAAATCATCTTCTGCCTCTCAAACCATTTACAAGGCTGGAGAAATGTGATTCCAGACTGGGCTGGGCTTCATGGATGCTGTACACTGCCACTGTTTTCATAGTGATATACTGATAACATTTATTCAATTTACCATAATGATAAAAGAAGCCCACTGTTGGTATCCAAAACAATTTGCTGGCTATGCAAAAGGCGGCCAAAACAGTGACATAAAGTGGCTAATGAAAGGCCATTCACTGCAAATATTTCTGTTGCAGTCAGAAGCCTTGTGGGTGACGAGTACCACAACTGGCACCGCTCTCAGCGCACAGACACAGGCTGGGCTTTCTGATGGGAGACAGACTGCTGAGGCAAACCCATGAAGCTGCAATTAAAGTGAATACAGGACTGTCAAGGAAAATTAAAAATGCCTTATCTGTTTTCATCTCTGTATTTGGCTCTGTCTTGCAAGGAGTGCACAGACACGGAGCCCTTAGATGTGATGACATCATCAAACCTGCAAGGGAGGAGCAGGTCTGTTTCGTCAATTCATAAAACCTGTTTCAGCAGGATATCGTCCGTGCTGCTGGTTCTACCTGCCAAAGACACAGACATCCACTCTGTCCGAGCATTCCCACTCACTCTCCACTGTACAGCGCTCGGGGTCTGAGCCTGGCACATGAGATGACCTCATTCATTCATGGAGTGAGAAAGTGTTCATTCTGTTGTAATTTAGCTGACCGTCAGCCTGGCGAAAGCACAGAAACCGCGTCCTTGGCCTCCGCTCTGTTTGTCATTATCCGCGGAATGTAAGATGCGCCGGGCAAAGACAGAGGACTGTTGCCTAATCTGGTAGGAATTTGTTGACAAAAAAACGGGGGTCTGGCTAACACGCTATCCGGTTGTTCTTTGTAAACAAGACAACAGTCCTGGGAAGCTGACAGAGCCTACACACCCCATGCACAGACTCCTCATCTACCTCTGCAGTTCTCCTCCAGCTCATGCAGACACAGTAAAACCACCACCTTGCCGCCAGCTCTCATTTTCTTCGTGCTCTCAATTTGCATTCAAATATTCCTTTTGTCTCGTGAAAACCTCATAACTCCTATTTTGGTGATTTTCGTGTTTTCAGGATTACATGTTCCTCCATGCACTGAGGAAGTTCACTGACCTCTTGTGCTTATGAAACTCTCACAAAACCCACTGGATTATGTCAAAAATGCACCACCATCAACCTTAAAAACAAGGCTGTTTGACTTTCTGAAAATTTGACATAATGGAGATTCAAGGTTTTCAATGATGACAGCTGCACGCCACTACAAATACAGTCAGAAATACCTTGATGATCAAAACTGACAGCCTACACAGTACACTCCCTTACAGAGGCTTGACCGATAACTGGGACAAACACTCAATACATGAGTACACAACACACAGAGCAGACAGCATGTTGACAGCTTGGGGCCACACAGAAGTGAGTATGGGCCTGTGTGAACATTTTCCTTTCTCTGCTGATGTCATCCAAGCCCCAGCTCAAAGCATCTAATTATCATCTTCAAAAAAAAAAAAAGTGCCATGTCGTGATTCTGTAGGTAATGACATGCAATTACAGACACAGCTTGCAACAAAACTGCCACAGGTAGACTGTTAAGTCCACTGGCCAATGATTAATGGCACCGCCTCGGCTTTCTTCTTCTCTTTGCTTGTGGATTAGCTGGCTACCAAGGTCAACACTTCAATGGGGTGGATTAATAATTACAACATTATATTATACTGACATAGCTCTATTCTAATAAATTTACTTGAAACAAACCCAGCTTGTGACGTTGGTAGTCTGTAGCTCACAATCCTAAGCTCCATTCAAAATTAGCATGACCTGAGAAAATAAAGCGACACAAAACAGAGAAAGGAATGTGGGTTGTTAAGGGTTTCGAAATATGAAACACCCAGAGATTGTTACTATAATACTAAATCATTAAGATCAACATTTTCTCAAGATAATTGGGTGAAGCTATCTAGGTGACAGGCTGTAAAACTTGCCAGTTTGGCTCCTGTGAGAATATATTTACGACCGTCCAAAGCCTGACACATGGAAATTCAGCCTGAAGCGGTATTAACATCATTTTTTTCCTGTTGTGTTGGACAGCTTAGTCAGGATTTGTGAACATGAAGAACAATCTCTTAAAGCTAGGAACAAAACTAATCTAAAAATCTGTTCTTTTGGCAATGCATAGTAGACTCTTTGTAAACACAGCTAGAAGGCCAATTGATCAGGAATACACATACATTTTCAGTGTGAAAATGCTAGAACCACTGCAAACCACAGTGTAAAATAGTGTAAAATATGTTTTCTATAAGAGCCTATATATTGTCAATGCCGCACCTTCTGAAAATGATTGGTAATATCATAGAATAGAGCCTTAATTCTCTGGATTTTAGCTTTGGAACGGAGTTGTTCATGTTCACTAACTCTCACCAATCCTGAGAATAACATATGCAAATCCTTTTTTAAGTTGACTTTTCCTCCAGTGTTACCTCAGTCTTTGAGGTGACTTCTCATGTAACAGCAGCAAAAATCAAAACAGCAGTCAAGATTATATCGGGCCCATTCCCTCTGGAAGGGACTCTTGCAGCAAGAACGACAGATGTATGATAAATGGGGAATTACAGGACTCATTTTACAGCTTGTTTCCGAACCTGTGTGTATGAGTGTGGGGACTGATGAAGTGGACCTCTTGCTGAACCAGGGGAGTAACATATTTAATACCACATTTATGAGCACCACATGTTGCTGTGGCTCCTCTATCACTTAATTGTCTAGATTTGGGGTGCTTAGAAGTCCACTCCTCAAATAAGGGGGTTACACAAACAAAATATATAAATCAACAGGCCTCCAATACACTGTATGGCACCTTAAGCGTCTGTACAATGAAAAGCAGCATTCCTGTATGGGAAAAATCCAGCATTCTGTTGCGCTTTAAATAGCAACCCATTGGTCATCTATTGGGTATGCCTGATGTCTACCCAGAGAGGAATGCAGATCGGTATCTCCACTTTGTTTTCTCTGCCCATTCTGGGATCAGGAGGGACCAGGAAGCAAGCATCTTTCATTGCACACGGATGGGTTTGTGTGTTTTTAAAAGCTTTGATTTAGTCCATTAGACTCTTTAGCCTCATGTCTAGCTCTACAACTATTCTCATTGCCTTCCCTGGTGGGTTGAGCTTGCCAATTCCCAGGACAAGTCTGACAGGGACGTCTGGACACGGAGTTGGGAACCAGTGAAACGGCATGACTCGAGACATCAGCTGTTGCTCCAACTTTATAACGTCCAGCACAGCGCGGAGTTGCTTTTGGCCCTCTGCCCGGGCTCTCTCGTGCTAAGCTTACATTCATGTTTCTCTCTCACAAACAGTTTGCTGGTGCCTCCTTGGGGAACGAGCGGCCCCTTTCTGTGGCAACTGCAGCCCACAGTGGTGCAATACCCCGATCTGCAGAGTCGAAACCTTCAAGGGTTTGATTTCTACTTCCTTCAAGGGAGGATGGCCTTGCTTAATTGTTTTGAAACCTGATGCACAACAATATTATGACAGGTCAAATCAAACAGTAAACAAGCCAGCACGCCATGTTTTCAGAAATGTGGTAGATAATATTGTAACCACTTGCATGGAGAGACTTCTACCATCTTGTAATATACCGCAAGACAACTGCTGAACAAGACACAGGCTCCACAGGGCTGGTGCCAAGGCTAGAATACTGTACTTATGCGCGTCAGTCTCACACACATATGCGGACACGGACACACACACGCACACACAGACACACACACATCCCTGCAGCTTTCACCACTTCCTGGGAAAACAATGAGAGGAAAGAAAAGTCAACAAACCAAGAGGCATCCAGAGTGACTGAGACTGTAAAATGGAACAGACAGGGGTGAGAGGCATTCAGACCAGGGTCAAAGGTAAGCCCCCATGGAACAGACTTCATTAACTCCAGTCATATCCCGAGGAGATCATTAAAACAAGCCATAGAAAACATAGCCTGTTTCTTCTCGCCATCCGCATTCCTCGCGGCCAATGTTGTTGTGACTCACACAGCAATCCATAGGCATTTCTGCCCTGATATGGAGGCATTTCTGGGGGGGCTCCTAGTTGGTCTCTGCCATGCATTAGCCTGACCGCAGTGGGTCAGGGGCCTGTATAAAGATGACTACTTCACTGGATGTCTTCACTGTATGACAGGAGAAGTGCATTTCCCACGCAAGCCCTTTATGAACAGGAGTTGAATCAGCAGGACAGTCAGACATCAGTGCCTGAGAATCCCGCTCCTTTGATATCTGCGCTTTGATGTCGACCGCCTCCCTCTGTCCTCAAGAGTGGGATGGAGAATTGGGGGTTGGGGTGGGTAGAGGTGGAGGGGGGCACACACACATGAGAGAGCATGAGGAAGTTACCCATATGTAAGTGGGGGCTTTCCTGGAAGGACATCACTCTCTGTGTGTAACTGTAACTGCAGCCGTAGCAGCGCGCTGTGCCTTATCATCCCGCTCAACGTCCACCTGAAACAATATTTGCACATGAGTGTTCAATTTAACATTTGGGTGACCCCTTCATCGCAGTTACGAAATACGCCGCAGCATGGTAGCGCAGGCCAACCCATAATGCAGCATGTGACTAAAGTGGTGGGGAGCATTTGGGAGGACAGAACAATTATCAGGGGAAAGAATCTATTTCTCAGAAACATAATCTGATGAAAGAAATGCAGTCACAATGCAAATGTCACTCTTAATCATCATTATATCTTAATTAGCCTACGCGGCCAGAAATGTCTCAAAGTACAGTAGGCCAATGCCATTGTTTATATCAAAAAAAACATTCAAAATGGAATAGACGGAAACTGCTTATTTTGTTTTGAACTCCTTTGGATGAATGTTGTGTGGAGCAGTTTGAGGACTTGAGTTATGCGCTGTGCTGGCCCTTTAAATCTCATTGGAAGCAAGCTGCTTCTGCTTGCTGGTTCCCCCTGTAAATCTGCTGGCCTGTGTGTTTATAAATCTAGATAGATGAAACAGGCTCATGGAACACATGGAGATCCTATCTGTCTCGCTACCACTGTCTAATGACAACAGACAAGTACGGCCACAGTGAGGAGAAAAAAAGTGTTGTGCAGGATTAATTTTTAAGTGCCCAAGTTTGTTTGTTTTTTTAAACTTAAGAAAATGTTTAAGTGTTGTAATGTTCTGACCTCATCCATGCAAGGCCTGGAAAGCATTAATGTCTACGATTACACCGCAGCGCAGCGCAGTAACTGTTGCTTTCATAAAGCCATCCTCGGCAGGCCGGCCTTTCCTGACAACACAGGGCCAATTTGGCACACTGCACCGCCACGACACCTGTTCCCAGGGAAAACACACAGCTCGCGAGAGCACATGACACGGGCTCGGGATATTACTCACTCAAAGTGAAACAAAAGAAGACAGAAAAACACGGAGAGCCTCTAAAATGTTTCACTAATTCCTAAAACAAGGCCTTTTGGTCTAGCTGCATAGTTAGCTTGAGTTCAGGAGAGTGTGTGCCGTCTCCCAGACCAGATTGTGGTAAAGGGGGAACAGTCACATGAATGTGATCCGTGCTCAGGCTACCATTCCACGGCCCTAATTATATAGGAAAGAGTGTGGTGTGACAGCTATGGCTGGGGCTGCGGTCATGTCCTAAGAGACTGCAGCTGACCCTGTGGAGAAGAAAAGGAAGAGAAAGTGAGAGGACATGAAGAGAAAGAGCAGTACAGAGAAGAGAAAAGAGCAGAGGAGAAAGTTTTAGAGGTTTGAATGTATATGTGATAATGGGAAAGACAAGAAAAGACCAAGAAAAAAAGCGAGCAAGTGTGTGCGCGCAATAATGTGCAGGGAGTTAACATTGGAGTCAGACTGTCCTATGTGTTGCTGCTGAGTAAGGCCAGGGGCTTACAGGAAGGATTTACA
>OMKZ01034052.1:0-20899 GCA_900302535.1 Neoniphon sammara | reverse complement strand
CTGGAATGTGGATCTCTGCTTTTTTTTCTTTTCTTTCTCCTACACACAACCTGCTCTTCATCAAACGTCCTTGCACGCACACACACACACACACACACACACACGCTGCATCTACAAGATAGCATCGGAGGGAAGAGGGACCGAGGCAGGTGGGAAGATAGCGGATGGGTGGAGACTGATTTACAGGTTACAAAGCCACTCAGAGAGAAAGATGGAAGACAGGAGGAGGGAGAGAGAGAGAGACAGAAGAAGAGAGTGTGTCAGTCAGGGAGGGTTTTGGGATTGTTGGTGCGTTTTCCCTCCGCGCTCGGCTGCTCTAACGTTGCCCGCAGCGCGCCTCGGGGTCTGTAGACTGTGCGGGCTTTACCAACAGCCAGGAGAACAGGCTGACTTCACTCGCCGTCACCGACTCAAAGAGTTAAATGCGAACTTTCGTGCGGAACTGTGTAGCCCAAGGGATCCCAACGGGGTCTCAAAGTTTTTATTTTATTTTTATTTTTTTTAGATTTTATGCTAAAGAATCTACATCTGACGGGTCTGGTGTCTTAATATTATATTTTTTTCTTGAAAAAAGTTCCCTCTACTTGTTTTCCAAAGCAGTTTCACAAGTTTTCTGGAAACTCCACTTGTATCACAATATGATTTGATTTGAACAAATTAAAAACAAGCAAAAAATAAAGTTGATTACCTCACCCCACTGGTAGATATTTCACTTGTTTTGAGAAAACTAGGACTGCGTATGAGTCGTACTATAGCATCACACCATCATGCGTCCCTGAGTGACGGCAGATTTTGTTCGAACAAGCAGGGTTCATGATATGAAATTCAACTATAACTTCCTTAACTGTTGATTTATGGCTGAAGTGAGAGAATGAGATGGTGAGAGAGAGAGAGAGAGGAGGGGGGTTAAAATAGTATTTTGTAGCAGAATTGAGAAATGCTGAATTCAATTCAGGAACGCCAATCTCCATTCTTTGATGTGGGGGATATGAAAGGGATGAAGCGTGCTCGCCGCCTCTCGCCGTCTTCGTCCAGCATTAAGTTGAACAGGCTCGTCTCTCTCTCTCTCCTTTCAGCACATCAGCTGGGCGCCTCGCCACTTTGTTTTCATTTAAAAAACCGCCAGACAAGGTGTCTCATTTCGACAACAAAGAGAGCAAGGCACTTGGACGGCTGGAGGCCTGATCAAAGATGTCTGATCAGAGCTGTTTGAGCGCTGCAGCTCGCTGGTTATATAACCATGTTCCTCTATCTCTCTGGCTGTCTCTCTTAGTTCTTTATTGGCATGACTCTTTAGAAACCACAGTGCCAAAGCAGAATGAAAACTATTCAGAAATCAAGAGTTCATACATTCATATTCAGATGTTTGGTTTTGGTTTTAAAACAATCATAAATATCAGTCATGAAGTGCGTGACGGTCTTTTTGTCGGCATCTCAAATTTTGAATTTCACCATCACCATGCCAACATCACTGTCTCACCCCATGCGAGCCATTTTCATGGGGTTACAGTCGTACAGTGGATGATTGACAGCTGGTGTCAGCTCTGTCTCTGGTACAGTTCATAATAGCGGCCTCCGGTCCCTCATCAGAGACACCGGATAATCAGCCCACAGTGGAGAGGCACTCAGCCAGATCAGTGTGTGTGTGGTGTGTGTGTGTGTGTTTGTTGGGGGAGTGGAGGGGCTGGGGGCTCCTGAGGCCTCAGTTGGAGCCATTTGACACTGGACTGGATTTATTGACTGGCTAGATAAACATAAAAGAAGGCAGGCATGCATACCAGATGGAAGCGGGGAGGTGGGAGGGGAGGCGGCCGTGCAAAACAAGTGCACATGAAAATACAGACAAATACACAAAAACACTAGCATGCACCACTGTGTTCCATAACAGCAAATACGGACTTAAAATATTAGCATATTAGGATAAATTGGCATCTGGAAACTTTTCAATTCTTCCTTGTATGTTTTGAAAAAATGTTGTTTACCAGGGAAACTTGACCAAGGACATTCACACCTGAGAGCCTCCCAGCACAACCAGTTTTCTTCATAATGGAGAAGTGCCTCGCTCAATAGTACCTCGGCAGAAGTCGGCCAGGGATGGAAGAAAGTTTCCTACTCAGCTTCATGACCCAGATTTTCCCAGGCAATCAAACCAGCAACCTTCCAGTAACACACCAACTTCCCTACCCTCTAATCTTCAATGGGCCTTCCATGGGATTTATGACTCCTGATTATTATCATACGCTCTAATCTTGGCGAACATGTTGAGGGTAGAGCTTTAAAAATTGTGACAGGTTACAAAGTCAAAACAATAAATAAATAAATAATTTAATTTTAAACCGAATTCATAATCAAATACATGGGGGGAAAAACACCATAATTTATTACAGGTTTATTACTGTTCCATTTTTAGGGATGGTTCTATCATAAACTTCAAATAGTTTGTTTCATTTGAAAATCTGATAGCCAGTCTTAGTCTGATGAAACCTTGCCCACGTTTTGCGGTGGCACATGACCACGCTGAGTGCCTGCAGCAGCTCCTTCAATTCCCTCCCCGAGTCCAACGCCTCTGGGTCCCGACGCTGACGACAGAATCCGAGATCGCACATTTAATGGTGCCGTGCGCCCGACTTGCCCCCGCGAAACCCCTTTGGTATTTTAAGCGGAGAAGTCACCGTGCCGTTTCAGCCGGCCCGGGTTCCCATTTCTAATTCATAGCAGGGAGTGGGAAGGCCTGCTTAAATATAAATGGCAGAGGAAAGCACTTTAAGAGCGTACCAAGTGGTGCCGGGCACAACAGAGCTGCTGGAGACGCATCGGTTATTAAAGAGCAGGGTGAGAGTGAGAGTCTGTGATTATGTAAGGGAAGAGATTTGATGATGGGCGCACTACCCAAAAAACACCAAGTAAGGGGAAGTGCTTAGTAAGTCTGATGAGAGAGGAGGGGTATGCACACATATACACACACATAATAATAATGATGTGCACCACTTGTTTTCCTGAACAGACTAAATTCCTTAGTTTACTTTTTGCCCTTATCTTTAGAGCAGAACAATAAACTACACCAGATAAATAATCCATGATAAACAAACAAGTGCTAATTGGTTTGATTTCCCTAAAACCTTGTCCTGTCTGTGTGTGTGTGTGTGTGTGTTTACACTCATTATCTCCGCCAGCGCTTTAGCACTGATCGCAATTCTTTTTAATTAACCCAAGCAGTGTATTTTTATCTTAAGATTTGATGCTGCTGTGCTGCCCGCCCATCACAGAGACAAAGAAGGCAAAATATCAAACCGGTGTGTGTGGGAGGGGAAGGGAGCGATGGAGATAGAGTGAGAGAGAGAGAGAGAGAGAGAGAGAGAGAGAATATGTGACTAGGTACCTTGTCTTTGAAACCTATCTTGTATCCCCTCTAATGAGGAGATTTGTCTTTTGCAAATCATCCATTCGAACTGTCACACAGCTGTCAGAGCGCAAACACTCAGCAGCATCAGGAATTAGCCACAGCTTGGACGGCCTCACATCAAACTGTGGAACTCCTATTGTTATCCACAGACAGACACTTAAATGTTTGGATGGTAACTATTTCTCCATATTGGCATGACTTCTCGATTTTAAGTTTGAACAGAATTATCTTATGGCAGCGTCTGAATCTTATTTCACCTGCTTGCTTCAACCGCAGGTGGTCCGCTAAGTGAAATGAAATTAAATCAAATGTGTCAATGTGCCCAAGTTCTGCAATTGTTAATTACGGAAATTAAAATCTTAATATACGATTATACATGATTTTGTAGCAAGCCCTACTTAGAATTCATTATGAATAGCAAACAGTTTCTCGCCTCCCAATGATACCGATACAGTAAAACCCCTGTATTAGCATGTGTTGAGGCAACGTGCACAGGTTGGAACAGAGTGCTGTGATGAAATTGAATACAGCTGCAGTCAAATAAAATGTGAATCAGGCATAACCTTTCATAGTGCAGCGTGGAGGATTTGAGAGGTTCCTTCAGTGTTTTAGGCACCAGCGATCCCGCGGAGCTCACCGGCTAGAACACTGCTGGGCTGGAGGTTCAGTTCCCACCGCGACAACTCATGCTATATATGGATGCACTCACTCTGGCATATGTTAAATGCAAACGTATATGAGGCGTCATCAGCGAGTGTGCTGCTATCTGCATGGTGGGTCACGCATGTAGAAAAATCTCAAAGCTTCAATATACAACCGCTGAGAGAGTGTGCACGCAAATGCATGATGAATTCTATCTGTTCTTTCTGTTCTTTTAACTTCAGGTGAAGGATTACAAGGTTTTTTGTGGGTTGATGAAGTCCTGCAACCTTTTTGGTTTATGAAAACTTCTCAAAATCCCACTAGATGAACTGAAGAATGCATGGCAGTCAAGCTAAAAACAGGTCTGTTTTTCTTGGTTTTACTTCTACAGCAGCAATATATTTGTGTTCTCTTTTCATATTCTGGACACCGTTTCACCCATCACTCGAACAGGTTGTTATCCAAATGCATGATGGGAGAAGGCGAGCTCGGAGTAAAGAAAAATAGAGGTGTTGGAATAAGAGTCAGATTGTTGATGAAGTGTTTGTGGCATGGTGAGGCGCCTTATCAGAGTCCAGCAATACTGCAATGGCTTGACATACAGACACACACACACACACACACACACACACACACACACACACACACAGAGCTCAAATGGCAGCTCCTGCCATTGAATTAGTTTGTTCTGACAGAATGTCTGGCCAGATCGGCCCAAAGCGGGGCAAAACACTGGAGATTGTAAATGCAGCAAGATGGCCTCGCTAACAATGATGCACGACCCTGGCCAGGGCTGCTTGATTTCAAATGAGATGAGAGAGAGAGAGAGAAAAGCAGACAAACCGCACAGAGCCCCACCTCGACGCCACCCTGACTCTCAGGTGAGATTCCTGGCAGGCTGAATGCAATGCAATGGGGAAAACTGATTGTGAAAATTAATAAGCTGATGGCTACATTTTGCGGCTTGACTCACAATCAACGCATTTCACTCCCAGTCTCTCAGTGCACTAATGCACCTCTCTCTGACTCTCTTTACTCTCGCCTCATTCTTTCACTCTCCTCCCCTCTTCTTCCTCTCTTGTCATCCCTTGACGTGAAGAAAGCATCGATTAAACACCTCCTACGTGGGTCAAAGCAAAGGCAGCCGAGAGGGAGACAGGCGGGGAAAGACTGACAGACAAACCGGCAGAAATCCACTTCACGTCTCGCCCTGTGTGCCCGACACCTCCCAAGGTCATTTGCGTTCTCTCCCCGCAGAGAGCCCGCGTCACTTCTAATAACTTTTAAAGGGACTATTTTTTCTCTCTTCTCTGACAGGCTGAGGAGTAGAGGGACAAGTCACAGAGGGAGACAATCAGAGAGTGCCGACAGTGTGAGTGAGGAGGCGTCAAGTCAGGAGACCGGCTTGCAATGACTAATGGCAACAGTATAGTGTTACTGTGTGAGAAGCGTGTATTAAATCGAATATAATTATGAAGTCTGATGTCAGTCACTGCTGTAACTAAAAGTTTGCGTGGGCAGTGAGCTGTCAGTCTCACTGTAATCATCTTTGTTTCTGTCCCTACTGCAGTCGTGGCAGTCAAACCTCCTCCATTCTCTATACACAAATCAAATGATCTTGTATGATGCCAACCAAAGGGCACAGGTCAGGCTACCTGCTCCTGTCGGTCGAGCCAGCGGTCCACCATGGGATGGTTGGCGCTGAGGGAGGATCGAGTCGTCTCTCTCTGGAACTGAGAGGCCCAGCCGCTTGCATCGCGAGGAAGACTCCTGTAGGCGTGGCCTCCTCTACCCTGCAGAGGAAGAGGAAGAGGAAGAGAGAGAGATGAACACCAGGGGTCCCGCACATTTTCAGACAAAATTTCAAAGCTTTTCCATGACTTTTCAAGGACCCATAATAAAATTTCCATAACCATTCACAACGTATAAATACATGAACAGAAGTGAAATTAAAGGAGCATAACATGGTGCACTAACGCATGTTATGTGACGCCAACAGCTACAGAAATTCAGACTTGCACATCAAAATGTTACATGGAAGATTATCCACGGAAGATTACTGTAATTAATTTCATTACAGACAACAAAATTAAAGTCCATGACTTTTCCAAAAGTTTCATTGATTTTACTTAATTTCATGAATTTTCCAGGCCTGGAAAATGACATTTTAAAATTCTGTGACTTTTCCAGGTTTTCCATGACTGTGGAAACCCTCCAATACAAATGCCTGATTATGATACAGAACAAAACAAGAGAGCTTTCACTGGAAGAAAAGGGCTGTCTACAAGGTAAAAGTGACAAATTTATCAGCCATTTCAAGTCCTTTACCTTTAACAGATTTAAAGTCATAAAACAACATATAGCAACTATCTAAATTGAATGTAAGATCCATAAATTCTCTTACATTTACATTTACAGCCATTTATCCAGAGCGACTTACATCATCCAATTTGGGTATACACTACCAACAATCCATGAGTTTATGATGCTAACTCTGACAGACAATGGAGTCGTGTGGTGCTGTCAATAGCTGCTTGATGACAGGCTTAATGTGTGTGTGTGTGTGTGTGTGTGTGTGTGTGTGTGTTTGTATGGGGGTGGGGTTGAGAGGGGTACACCTGTCCCACCCCACCACCCCATGCTAATCTCCTGTCTCTAATAAGAGGCTTGTTAGAACAAAAAGGGCCACAGCTGAGCTCTTCCATTATCCGAAAAGTACCCTACAAAATACTTCTGCCAAGGTGATGTCCAACACCCACGGACTCCACCACACTTATTACAATAGCCATGGCCACAAACACTCACACCCAGACACACACACACACACACTTGATTACATTCCTGACATGGCAGCCTCAGCCTAGAAACCCCAGCAAGTGAAGGTCGTGGTGGTGAAAGCTATTCAAATAAAATGAAAGTTAAATAGTAATAAAAATCAAAGTGGAGACTATGATTCGCCGAGACTGACAGAGAGAAAGAGAATGATTTAAGGTTTAATGAGTCAAGAAACTGCAGCGAAAGAGCAAGAGAGAGAAAGAGGGAGAGTTCGGGTATTCTCTAATGAGACACTGCACAACAAAAGAAAGAAGAAAAAAAACACTTGTCGGCTTGTCAAAGAGAGAGGGCGAGAGGCAGACAGACAGAAAGACCAACAAAACAAGAAGAAAACAAGTGAGGTTCAGTGAGTCAAAGAATAGCCAAAAACAATAGGAAAAGGACTGAGAAAGAAGAAAAAGAGAGAGAGAAAGTTCCTCGTCCGCTGCACGGTAAAATAATCCATGTGTGTTTTAGTGGAGTTGAATGCGGCGTGACGGGGCCCGAGGAAGGGCTGCAGACAGGATCGTAAAACCCAGCGCGGTCACGTGAGATCTCCTGAGACAGCCTCCGATAACCATCGCTGGCCTCGGCTGCTGCCCTGCAACACGCCGAGACAAAGGACCTCTCTCTTCAAATTTTTATGACACACACCAAACCGTAAAAAGGTGGAGAAGCCCAGATACCAGAGAAGTGGCAGTAAATCAAACGGGGCTCACATCCACTGCCCGATCCCTTTAGTTGAATCTGCTAAGCGTCGAAAAGCCGGAGCATGAAGTATTGAAAAGTCATCGGGAGACGTGATGAGTTTACAGTGCTGGCTGATGACTGAGGACTCTCGCCGGCTGTATATCACGTGGAGATTTAGCAGAACCGAACCTGACTCAGCGGTAATTGGACTCGCAGGAACTTGAACAGAACATGCCGGCTGTGCTTTATAAAGGAAACAGTCCCAGACAATGAGGAGAAGGAAAAAAAAAAAAAGGCTAGTCTAGGGTGTATGGCTTGTGTCCATACGGTCCTCAGGCAATGCCGTGCCGTATGGTTTCGAGTAATATTCGCTTAACCATCACTATCTGCGCCAAGATGTAAATATTTCAAAGTCAGAGCTGACTAATGATTTCGACATCTGCTGTTTGTTGGATAAAAATAGTTTTGGGATTAGGCTATCCATAAATATATGACAGCTGGATGTGCAAAAAAGACATACTGAGGATTATGAAGACTCCCTTCTCAATGAAGAAATCCAATGACCCTGTCAAAGAAAAAAATGACAGCATCCTGGTGTGATTACTTTTCATACCAGTCCGCAGTGGCAAGAAGATTCAAGATATAATCTAATCCAGATTAGATTACTGATTACCTGCTACACATGGCACCCAATAACCTGTATGGAATACATGGTGACATAATCTGATTGCTTTCTGTCACTGTTGGGCTTCCATACAATGCTCAGCTGTAAAGCTCAAGTCAAAAATGACGTCTAAATGATTGAATAATGGGTACAATTATGTAATGTCTGTCTACATGCAGAAACGTTTTTGAACAATTCAATTATGAAAGTTTTTGATATGTGATATGTGATTCCTGTGGTAAGTGTAATGGTAAACCTGCAACCACTTTCTTGTAATCAGGTTACTTAAATCCTGTTAATGTACATGTAATCCCTGACACCCAAACCCTGCTTATCCCCCAGTGCAAAGAAACCAAATATCAATGTCCAGCATAGTTTGGACCGAGAAGACAAGGTAAAGGAAGTTGTTGGTGTGCACTGCATTATGGGACAGGCCCAGGAGGACCAAACAACACGGCTGAGGCAGAAAGAAGTCGGCATTATATTCCCCATTCTTCTATTTTTCATTCCCTGTCTTTAGGCGGAGAAGCTTCTCCTCTGAAGAGTCAAATCTCTTTGCAAGTGAGAGGCTTGACACGTTTGGCTTTTAACAAACTTTCCCATATCTCCGCACAGTTTGACATGTGGCCCAGAAAGGTGTGTTCTTTGACAAAATGAAAGGTCTAATAACCGTTTCACCTCCAACTTCCCTCTCCGCCCTCCTCTGGGGAGTGTGCCGTTACATTATTGAGGCACTGACAACTAAAGTGTCTTTAAATAGGATTATCAGACGACACTCGCAGACACACTAATCACGTGGAGGGTTGCCATGTCACGTTCCAAGCACTCAATAATCCCTCCTTTTTTTTTTTACCTACCCACTTCACATTGGGAATATCTGCCTTTCTCAGCAAGAACTGTAGGTCTGTCAGCGCCACACGTGGGCGGCCATTTTGAGAAGTTAATTGGCTTCCCTTCTCTTTTGGAAGCCACGGGGAGGATGTACCTGGGCTATGCTTTTTTTGAGTTTATTATTATCTCCCTTAGACAGCAGCTGAAAAAGGTGAATTTAGAACAAAGGGAAAGTGTTTAAAAAAAATCTCTGCTCCTCTGTCATTTTTTGGAACAAAAGGAGGGGTGTTATCAAAAAGAACTAGTTTCAGATAAAGGCTTTCCATGCCGCTGCTGGATATTTGAAGCGGGGCAGCACGGGCTTCATATCTAGAGGTTATTTCTTTCTTTGATTTGGGGTGCAGAGGAGAGCAGGGACGAAAATGAGAGAAGAAAGCTCGAGTAAGAGGTAAAAACACAGAGGCTGCTGGAGGTTGGATGGTGGAGGATTTCAGAGCTCATATCCTTGACATCATTGATGTCGTCTCAGTATATCTGCAGAGCCAAGGAAAATAATTTGGGCAGTGTGCTCTTTGAATTTGTGTACAATAGGCTGTGGTGTAACAGAGAATACATACAAGATCTTTTTTGCGTTTTTAAGTGCACAGGTCCCACTTGACAGAGGGCTAGTAAATGGTAGAAAATCATCAAAAAATGACAATGATGGGTTTTCTTGGAAGAAATATTGGCCAATTTTTAGTGCTACATGCAATGTAACAACTTTTTCAACTGCTTCACTAAGCTCTTTTGACATTACAAACAACTGGGAAATATATTTAGCTTCAATGCAAATCTTTCTCAAAGTTAAAGCACTAGCAATAGTGACAGTAACAGAACACCGTGTTAATTTAGTCACTATCTGATATTAGTTCTTAAAAGTTCTTTAAAAAATTCATACAAGAGCATATATGTGTTAATATTTGAATGCAGCATATGGTGTCAACAATTTGAGAAAACCTTACAAAATAGTGTGGAAACAAGACATTTAGATATAAGTTTAACACTGAAAGATCTAAAAAAAAAATGAATTTGTATCAATTACAAATGTATATTGAGTAAAACATATCACTTGAGTAAAAAAACAAAAAAAGCTCAACTTTTTGGACCCCACTGTATAGTAAGGGTTTCCCCACCATTTATGATTTATATTGTATTACTTCCTATCAACCTAACTGCTATTGACAAATATAGGGAAAATCAATTACAAACCCACCTGCATAGCTACCAAAGTCAGAATAAGGTAGGTCATTCCACTAGTATCAAGAAAATGGGACTTGTTTCACGAAAATTAAGTTGATTTGCACTGGAAAATTACCTGCTTCATTCATTTTTTCACTTGTTTAATGCAAAATACAAATTTAATACTCTAGAGAAATAAATGATTTGTTGAGATGGGCATTTTGCTGAGATGTATCATTTAATAGCATTTACGGGTGTAATTTCTGTCAATGTCACATCTAACCCCGAGTCACGATGACCTTTAAACACACAAAAAGTAATTACTCCTGTTTTGCTCAGTATAGGCCCAACTCTTCACTTCAGTACTGCCTCTGACTGCAGTGTTACCTGTTATTACCTCATAGGAACACTGCTGCAACACAGGCAGGGATGTAGCAGAGGATAAACCAGCTAAACTCGCCTTACCCACTTTTTTTATTTGGTGAGAAGAGTTTAACAGCTTTTTAGCCTGGCATAAATCTTTGACATAAATTCTAATTGTTTATCATACTAAGTCATATCAAATTGATGGGTATGAGGTTATATAATTTTTTTAAAGGAACAAACAAATAATACTTTTCTGAAAGTATATTACATGTTCGCTTGTATTGGTGACTTATGACAGCCAACAAATGGACAAAGTTTACTTAAATTTTCATTAACGGACCACAGACACACAATACCTTTCGCTCCAGGCTGCCGGCGCCAGCATTGGGGTTTTGACTGTGGTTGTATTTGCGGAAGCCGGCGGTGGAAGACCAGCGGGTCGGGTTCTTCCTGGAGGGTTCCTCTGCACCAACCTGGCCTTCTACCACAGGAAGGCCGGCCAGGGAGGGATCACTGCTGCGACGGACATGGAGTGGCATGTCTGTGGAGGGAGAGGAGGGAGAAAAGGGAGGTGGGGGAGAGAGGGAGAGCAGGGGAGTTTGAGGAGAGAGAGAAATGAGGGGACACGGACAGAGAGAAAGAGAAGTAAAGATTAGCTTTTGGCATAGTTTATCACAACAACATTAAACCACTTAGCTGCTTTTACCACCTATCGAGCGGATCACTTTCCACTCCAGTGCTCTCCAACTGCAGCTTATTGCTGGGACTGCTGTAATTTCCCACAATTCTGCCTGGTAGCCTTAGACGCCCACCCCTAGTGCCCCCTCTATTGTAGTATATGTCAGCGGTAACATGGGAAGTGGTTATGATAAGTACTTTTGTTTCTGTAAAAAGGCCCTGTGAGCCCAAATGAAACGTTATACAGCTCAACTGTGAGAGGCTTGGCTCAAAGAAATACACTGTCGAGGGGGCGAGGGAGTTGTTCTGCATTATGAAGTTCAGTGCTGTGGTGTCCCCCACTTCCACAGCTGGGAAAAAATGTAAATATGAGAAAACAATTCATCATCTAGCCTTATTGCTCAGCTCTGTCCCTCCAAAAATAACAATTACAACTGCAATTACAGCAAAATTGGCCATATATCATGATCTGACTTTCCAGATAAAAGCCATTCTTTAAACTGCAACACCAACTGGAATTTTCTGGAAAGTGTCCAAGATTTGGATTCGGGCCTTCAGACCAAAATTGCTCCGACTACGAAACATCCATAACAAAACTCTCAGGAAACGCCAGCCCATGTTACGTTTGGCACACTGATCAATCCATAATTGAAGCTCAACGCAAAGTTCCCACATTTGATCACACCTGCCAAAACAAGTAGGAGGAGTGGGGGGTTCCTTCACACTTCCCGCTCCAGCTAAGGCATTCAGCGAGAAGCTTGTTGCACGGGCAATGCACTAAGTGTATCGTTGAGATGTGGGGTGAAGCGTTTGGGTTCTCCCAACAGGCCATATGGATTTGTTTATGGCATGCTACCAGCCTGCGCATCCATAATTATGCAAATGCTTGGGTAACCACCTGTCATCCATCGGCAGATCATCCCAGTGAGCATATGCTGGCGCTCCTCTTCCATCTGATACACCGGAGACGAGTCTTGGTGGTAGAAGCGACGCATTGTAATCACAGCTTATGGTGCGCTGCAACTCGTGCGTATTTAACACTCTGACAAGAATGGGGAGTTTCGAACGCTACACATTCCTCGTGACCGCCTGCAGCGTTGTTAGGAATGGAGATGGTGTAGTTTATACCTCCGTTTGGCAAAATATAGGTGATAACATGTTTGTCACCGATTTCACACTCAAGTCATACAACCGTCTTTCGCCTGTACTTGCTCTAATTTGTTCACATCACTGAAAAGTCTCCTCTACTTCTCTCCTTAGCTCATATTTTATGTCATGCCCTTAAAATTCTCTCATTTTATGGTCTTGGGAATGCTGTCAGGGCTCTATGGCACTGACCTTTACTTTTCTCACTAATGGTAGCTTGTAATGTTGATGATCTGGGAGTTGAGGCTTACACTACAGTTGCACTCATTGTAAGTCACTCTGGTTCTTCCCTCCTCTGTAGTTTGTAGATCTCGAGGTTTCAGAGGAATATTTTCCTTGTTCGTACTGAATGTCTGATGTTTGGAGGTATCATTTTCATTCATGATTTCCATTTACTGCAATCTGCACTTTGGGAAGCCCTTTGAAATGTGATTAAGGGCTATGCAAAAGAGAACTTAACTTGAGTTGTAGTTGCCTTCAGATAAATGCCAAAATATTAGGAGCTTGCTGAGTAAAGATGGGATATTTTCGGGTGTCAGTCCACAACACTTCAACATGCAATGAAGATAATCATACATAATGGCCTTGTACTCCCTTGTAGGATTTGCTACAACACTGCACCCCTTGAGCTAGTGGGGATTCAGCGTTTTGCTCGAGGGCACTTCAGCTTTTTGCCATCAAAAGGGCTTGAGCCAAGGTTCTGCAGTCAATGGTGGGAAGTTATTTCACTACTTAACCTTCATTTTGCCGTAACTTTGTGGCAGTTGAATGAATTTGGATGGTTTTTAGTAAAGTCTATTTTTGTCATTTTGAAGTGTAATTAACTATTGCAAATACCAGCAGCTACATTTGACTGTCAAAACAAGTGAGATGTTACAATTACCCTTTTAACAGTTGGTGCCATTTCCTTCTGTGATGAAGCAGCTGTCACACACAGTAAATACTCCTTGCACAGAATTCAAATAAAATGGCAATTTTGCAGCATAAACATTATAATCAGTGGTATTTTTGTAGTCATGATCCTGTATTTTGTGACGTTGCATAATGTAAATAGGATTATTTCTGACAGTCATTTGAACCACTGTTGCCAACTTGGCAAGGCTGTTGCAACATTTAAAGACTTTTTGAGTAAAATGTTAATGTGCTGACTCCCAAAGCATTTGGCAACAAACGCTAAAGCTGATGCATATACATTTCTGCTGATTTCTTGTCTTATTCAAAGTCTGATTATCATATACATCTTATATATGCATCCCATATAGAAAACAGCCTCTGCCTCGACTAAGACCTGGGGGACTGTAGCAACTATATTTATATGCAAATTGTGACATCTGGTGACTTCTAGTGACTTTCTGAGCATCCAACACCTACTTTTCCTTGGAGAAATTTGACAACATTGGTTAAAGCCACTTTCTCCAAGAAGCATGAGTTAACAAAATTATATTTCTTTTTAGTTTTGCTTTCCTGTAGTTCAGATTCTTCCGATGGGAAGTAGCTTGTAAAACTAGACTTTCCCAAGCGCTGCCTCTACATGAAGGTTGGTCTCCCGGCTCACTACGCCAGTCTGCTGTGGGCTCAAGCCGACTTAAACCAAGCCAAGAAAACACACCAGCAGCCTTTAATATATTCTGGATTCCTCCGTTACCAATGTGTTTCATTTGTTTTGGCAGTTGTCTGTAGGCTACTTCAAAGGGGGTTGTGAATTGGGTAAAAAAAAAACCGAGGTTAGCAGCCAGCCAACCGGTCGTCGTGCCGTTAATCTTAAATTAGGTTGAAAATTCAATAATGACATTTAATAGACTTTGCCCCCTCCTGGTAACGGCTGGTTCACGTCCAGTTCAGGGCTCTAATGACGTTCACCTCAGACTGGGTTAGGGGGTGTGCGGGGATAATTAACGTCTGGCATTATCCTACATGACAGGCTTGCAGAATACATACACACACACACACACACACACACACACACACACATACACACATACAGAAAGAACAAAAGACAGCGAGAGGGAGACCCGCAGAGATGGAAAGAAAAAGAGACAGGGAGAAGGAGAAAAAGCGAAAGACGAATAGAAGCAGAGGAGAAGAGAGAGAAGGGGATGGATGAAGACAAAGAGGTAGAAAGAGACAAAAAAGAGGGAGAAAAGAAAGATTGGGAGACAGAAAGATGGAGTGGAGGAAAGAAACGAGGGGGAGGGGTGGAGACAAAGAGAGACAAAAATAGAGAGACATCATGAGGTTCAATGGCATTTCCCATAGATTACCTCGGCCTCAATAAAAGAGTCCAGCTTCACATTAGTCAAATGACTGACCCTGCATACAGATATAATTACTGTCCCTCCTAACGAGCCCAGCAGAAAGGCCCTAGTTCCCTGTCCTCTCCAATGCCGATTAACCATGATGGTTAGAGAGGGCCTTTCTCTTCCTCTATAGATTTCCTCCGAGAACATTTACAGACTCCCAGATCCTTGGTGACTTGGTTCATAGAGAAGAAACGCAGAGCAGGAGAAAGAGTAGAAACCTCTATGGGTAGTCAGTCAGATGATGGAGAAATGGGTTACGGGGTTGTTATAAAGATGAAATAGATGAAAATGAAGTAGTAGCAGTAGTAGTAGTAGTAGAAGAGGGAAGGAAGTCATCTCTCATCAGCTCTTCAATATTGTGTATAGGAACAAAGAAGGACACAGTCTGGGTAGATGTGTGCATGCTGTGTGTATACAGGTACCCTTCTCCCTACACACACACACACACACACACTTCTCTCTTGTTTGTATAAATGAGTCGGAATTTTCACCAGGCACCCACGAGCACATCAAAGCTCCATATGGTCTACTGTGGAGTGTGGCTTTTGTTATTAAAGGCTTTGTAAATGAAGCTTTGAGTATGTGTGTGTGTGTGTGTGTAGGGAGAAGGGGGTGTTATACAAGACACTTGTTGTGGATTAAAAACCTTGGTACATTTCCCAGAATACCACAGGGCCCGGCTCTTGCTGGGCGTCTAGCTGTGTCGTCTGAAACGATGACAACATCGACACAGCTTTACGCGACGCGATTGGTTCCAGATGTGACACCGGGCTGCGCCAGCGGACCAATCCAAAGTGGAAAACAAGTTCATTGCTGAGCACTAATTATTCACTTCTATCTTGTTTGTTCCAATGTATTAACATGGCAATATAAGGCAATATTGCTCATTTTACACTTAGAAACACTTGAATCAACCTGAATGAAACAAAAAGAAAGAACTTCATAATCCCCACTGGATATATAAGATGATATGATTTGGCTTTGGTCCGCCTGCGTGTGGATATCATTGATGGTTGAATATACACAAGATTAAGGAAATCTGTTTTCCAATTTCATGAGTTCCTCTCTTCGTTAACAAAGTGCTGATCGAGCATTCCATCACAGACTATAAAACCTCCCAGATTTAGATAAGCACAGGGGCCAGTCATGAAGGATTTAGTGCTGATCTAGGTGTGCGTGTGTGTGTGTGTATATGGGTTCACATGCTTGCTTCTATATTTAGCCAAGCCCCAGTACAACATATACAATAAATAGCTGACAGTATAAACAGCTGACAGACGGGTAAAATGGAGGTTAGGCATTTTCTTTTCCACCCCCTCCCCTGGCCTCTTTATACTTTGAGTTTATGCCTTCACTTTGGGCTAATATTGTCTGCCTGGCTCTACGAAGATGCCAGTGGTGGCTTAATATTGACGAGAAGAGCATATTCCCATTTGGTAAGGTCCTCTACTCTTTAATAAAATGCTGATCCACCACTGGTTATGAGACCTGACAGATTTACATAGACAGATAGGCCAGTTGAAGGAAGGACGGTGTGCGTTTGTGCTGTTTGTTTGTGCGCTCGCTATTTAGAAGGTCACGTCACCGCGAGTCTCTCTCCCCTCTGTCCTCCCTGACCAATTTTCCCTTTCTTAATTTGTGATGGGATTATCCTGGCAGTCCGAGGGGCTTGGTCGGTCCCACATTTAATAACCCGCACCGCCACTTCGCACCGAGCCGGCCATCGATCCAGGCTGGGGTGGCGGGAGGTGGGGGGGGCTAATAAAACGGAGCCCTAATCCAGCCCCTGCAGTGAGGGATTACGGCTGGGTTATAGGGTTATAGAGAACTACATACAGCACAATGCACCAGGGGTCAGGCTCTCCAGGGGCTATTACCTCGTATTGGTTTTTGTCCTTTATTTCTCTTTTGCACTCACCTTGTTTAGAGGAAAAATATATTAACTTGTATGGATCACTGCGGATAAAAACACCCATCAAATGCCATGAATACACAGTGAAAAAGGTCAATTTTTAAGACTCATTTTGTCCAGTATGGGATTGTAGAATCTTATTTTTCTTAAAAGAAGTGGGAAAGTCTGGCAGTGGGGTGGGATGATTCAACTTTTTTCTATCACACATCAACTTTTTTCTATCTTTTTGTGAGTTGGTATAAAAGTATTACTACTGAAGTGATGCAAGTTTTTGCAGACCATTCTTTATGCAAGTGAAACTGCACTGGAAATACATTAAATTATCTCCTTCGGAAGAGTTCCATTTCTTCAGAAGAATTTCAAGAGTGAATAAGAAATAAAAGTACTGTTAATGAGGGCATTTTCTGAAGTGTAAAAATGGCATCATGGTGTAAATTGTTTAAACCATGCACACTGACAAAAGCACAGCCAAAAACTCCAACAGAGCATAAAAACACATTTACAATCTAACTTTATACAGCCAGCGGTCAAGTTGACCGTAAACATCATCATCTCCAGTGCAGCAGCCTCCTGCATCCACTTCACTTTCACTTCACTTCCCCGCTCTTCCCCGAATCGGCACTGATAACACGCCAAAATCAACTTCCAACTTAGTGGTGAAACAGACAGGGGCGTTGGCCCTCTAATGTATTAGCCCTGGAAGTATCCAATCATTGAAATGGCATGGAAGGAGGAGAGTGTCCTTACTATACCTGAGAGAGGAGAGAGTGGCCCTCCTCCCTGACTGCCTGCCAATACAAGGTAATGGAGCTAATGCCTCAGCATACTGATAAGGTTATGGAGAGGACATGCTGAGGCTGGGCAGCCTGTTTGTGTGTGAGTGTTCTTGTATTTCTACTCTCACGACAACCAAATGTCCTCGCAGGGATAGAAATATCAGTGAAGAAATTCTGCAAGTCCTCACTTCCACAAGGAGATATTTTAGGGCTTGGACTTGAAGATTAAAGAAAAAATCCACTCCAAAAGACCTAAGCACCATTTTTTAAAAGCTATTAAAATGTGCCTTATATTTTTGGGTTTATTTATTCTTCCGTATTTTTATTAGCTATGAAAACCTGGATAACATGACTTCACATCAAGATATTTCCAGCTGCACTGGAGTTTGACAGCAGAATATTTTTTTCCTCATCTTTGGTGTCAGTCCACTTCAGGGGTGAAGAGAAAGGGCTTCTTTCAAGACTCATTTTTGCACCCTCATCCAGGGAGAAATCCATTATAGAAGAGACCGACATGCCAATTTCCCCACTAACAGGAGCCTTAATCGACCATAATGCAATGCAACCACAAGATGTTGGGTTTTGAGTATTGAGCCCCACCTCACTTTCTCTCAATAGACAAATCATTCACTCTCTCTACCTGCACATATAGGCCATGCCTAAATGCAACAAGTTCTGTTCTATTCAAGCCTGTTTTCTGGAGGCGGCCAAAAGGCCTTGTGGAAAGTGGAGGAAATCACTGACATACGTAGATGAGGCAGGTTTAGGGAAAGTGGCAACATCAAAAATTAAACTGCAACACTTGAAGTGCATCCAACATCACAGATAGCTGATTTGTAAGTGTAAGACGATCGAAGGGTGGACCTCAGAAGACTTTCAGCACAAATGTATGTCTATACATAGGCACTGGCAGCCAGTTGTGGATGATGGCTGCTTGGTAAGTGAGATGAAGGTTGCCCATTTTGTTCTTCGTCCCCCTGGCTGGAAGACTCGGCATTCTCTGAGGCTACGCTTCCACATCGAACTGCTTTAAATATTAATGCCAAGTGACCATGGCTTCACAAAATGTCTAAAAGCAGTTTTTTTCAGGGTTACTTTGAATAGTTTGAGTCTAGGCTGTTTCAATGACTGAATAAATTATGGCATTGAGCCACTTTAACTATCTCTCTCCAACCGCTGACTACATATTGATGTCCCTTGTGTGCACAGAGGGGAATTTCCACAGAATATACCTCACCCTGACTTGAATCCACTTCTGCCACATGGGTACAAAAGGTCCCATTTCTGGGGGGCAAGGGCCCTGCTGGAGTGGTGGGAACCAGAATTGGAGAGATCAAGATGAAATATGTAGAGAACTTAAATAGGACGATTGGCCAACCGAAGCCCAACAGGGTAACAGGGAACACCACTCAAAAGTACTTCCGTGAAGTATTTAACTAACCCTAATCTGATGGAACGTCAAGAGGGAGAGACGAGACAAAGTTTGAATAAACATCAACTGTTGACCTTTACGAAAAGCAGAAGATGCAATCGGATAGATGGATGAACGGAAAAGCACTTTAAAACGAAGGGGCAGTAATGAAAAAAAAAAATACTGCCTTGCTATAAAGCTAAGTGCCCAATTGTGAATGCATTTTCTGAGTGGGTATGTAACTGTGTTTGTGTACATGTGCATCCACAGGAATGCTCTCAACCTGAATGTATCTGTGGATCTTTCTTTCCATGCATGTGTAAGCTGGTGTGAATCTGTGCAGACTTGTGTTATGTGTATGTTTATCTGTGTAGGTGCACATGGGTTTGCATAAATGTGCTTTCCAATGCATGATCTTGCATATGTACAGATTCCCAGATTCGCCTGTCTACTAATTTCTGGTTAACTCCTCGGTGACAGGAGTTAGTTATCTATGTGGAATAGAAGTTAGAGGAAAGAAGGGGTCAATGAGAGATAGCGTGGCAGACAAGGGGACACGGTGGTGTATGGCTGGGAAATATATTGATACTGTAATATGAGACTAGATATTGCCCAGGATTTCAAATCACAACAGATCTTTTTAACAGCAGGCATTTTGACATGAAATAGTAGATAAACACAGGTGTTACTAATCACGGTAACACCTGTGTTTATCTACTATTTCATGTCAAAATGCCTGCGGTGAAAAAGGTCTATAATCATGATGTGGCATAAGTGTTGTCTTTTCTAAAATGTCACGATTGGTTGGGAAACCGTGTGGAATAGCATCTCCACTTCTTTTTCTGCTTCTGATACATCTCTGTGCTAAAATCTCATGGGCAACTCCAAAGAGGGTTTTTTTTTCTTTCTGTCTTCTTGTGCCTCACCCTGGTGTGGAGCATCAGTACGGAGCGAATATAAGGCGCAGCAAATATTCCCACATTTGTATGCAGCAACATGTGGCTGTGGTTAAATTTCAAGCGAGTCCACCTTTATTATAAGCATACTACTGCCTCTACACATGGTTCACAACATTTTATCCTGTACTTTCTAACCACACTACTGGTCTCAGCAAAACAAGATTACAGTGATGGCTGAATGTGGTGGCTGAAAGACTAAAGTTGCCTAATAATCTTTAAGAAAGTGCTATCAATCATTTTGTGAAGGAACAGGCCTCACTTTGTTCAAATCTCATGATGGTCCGGAACTACTCAAATCTTGCTGGTCAAGAACTGTCTCCATAGATTTGATCAAAATCTTTGCCCCAGCATGTGTGGGTTTTGCTGTTTTATAATGAATCAAAGCTACCATACACCCAGAAAGTTTTTGGTCTGTGCAGAATGTGTTTCATAACTCTGTGAACAACTTCAAATTTCAAACTTCAGACTTCAAACAGAGGATCACATTAGTTTTGATATCGGGTGTGATCTCCCACCACAGGCTTTCTCAGTCAAATACTAATGCGGGAGAGGAGGCCTGTGTCCCCGCAGGCTTGCTGAGTCAACCATCCCAGCTTTCATTTTGAGTGAAAAATAGAGAGAGACAGAGACGGAGCTGTTCCTCCTGACAGAGAGACGGTCCAGACTATTTACTAGAGAGAGGAGGAGTGGATGCCAACCTTCCTCAGGCCCACAGAGACAAGGCCTCTAGTAGCAACACAGACGCCCAGACACATCAACAACAACAACAACGCGTGTGTGTGTGTGTGTGTGTGTGTCGCTCCCGGACTGTTTCCCCAGACAATGAAGATCTCAGAGAGGAGGGGAGGAATGGAGTTCACTTCCCAAATCAAACCTGACTCATCTAGGTCGACGCTCCACTCGCATTGAGACCCCAGAGAGCAGCCAAACCAGTGTGTGTGTGTGTGTGTGTGTGTGTGTGTGATTCCTTGGACTTGCTGTTGTGGTCTAGTCGCATTAGTGTGTGCCTGCATGCATGTGCGTATTTTTGGGTGTGTGCAATGATGCACTTGAGTGTACTCTTATTCGCACATAGTTAAGTCTCACATC